>LPNX010025493.1:9648-26106 GCA_001517045.1 Pseudotsuga menziesii | reverse complement strand
TATTCAACTGGAAGGTTCATAGATATAACTGGAAATGACGATATTTTTCTTTAGTGTCTTTTAACCTTTTTCCATCTATTTTTCTATTTATCAAAAGTGAAATAAGGGAGGCTATACCTGTAAAAGCTGAATAGTCTGATTAACATGCGATCTATTTATATAGTTCTCTACTGAATGAACTTGGTAACAGCTTATGATTTATTTACTCTAGAATGATCTGTTAGCAGCAATCCCAAAACTTTACCTGTAGATCTGTAAGAGAAAGGAAAACTGTGTGCGTTAGCTTAACAGCTAAGTAAGCCCAGTATAACGTAGCATATCCCCTTGCTGTTGCAAACAGAGAACAATCAGAAAACTGAAGAGAAACTCAACTAGCATTCCGTACAAGTAAAGATCATACAGTTACAAAATTTAATAGCATTAACTAATCAGTATTTAATGATTGTGATAACATATAATTATGCTATTTTAAAAGTTTTAAATTTTGTGAAAATTTTGGGGTTTTGACAGTTAAGATTTGAATTTTCTGGGTGATCCTCTTCATGTGGATGCTGGGAGGACTAGACTTCAATCTCATGGCCTGAATCACCAATTTGGAATCCCCAAAGACTAGGATATTTCGGATGTTAAGACTTATAGCTTGCCTAAGTCCCTGCCACAGAGCATGAAATTCAACAAAATTGTTAGACTCCACTCCTAGCCCCCAAGCAAAGGAGGAATGAATGGAACCTGAAGGCATGAGGATCACTCCTCCCCATCTGGAGGGGCCTGGATTGCCCTTAGAGGCACCATCAAAAAACAGACAATGAACCTGCAACGAAAGTCTCCAATTTAAGAAATCTGCATCTTCCATTCGAATTTCCCAGTCAGCAAGATTTGGAGGTCTGGTAATGGGGGTTTTATGAGCACTAGAGGCGAGTCCAGATAGCCATGTAGCTTCTCTGTCCTCTAGAGGCCTAGCATTCCTGAGATCATGCTTGTGGTCCAAGGCTTCTCCAAGGAGAGCTTTGGCTCTCATCGCTATCCTAGAAGGAGTGCTCTCCACATCTCTGAACAGACGGTTGTTCCTATCGAGCCAAAGTTTCCAGAAAATGAACTTAGGGAGAAGCATCCACGCAAATTTGAGGAGGTCTTTTTTGGAAAGCTGAAAGGGGTAGCAATCAACCCATCTGGTAAACAGATCTGCTGTTAACTCCAGCAAATTAAAGTTAGGAGGATTCAGAGGAAGAGCTTCTTTCCAGACTTCTTTGGAGAACGGACAGGACAGCAGAAGATGGTCAATATTTTCTTCATCATTCTTGCATAGGGAGCACCTTGAGGGGCCTTCCAGGCCTCTCTTACGAAGATTTTCCGTTGTGAGAATACTTCTATGAACCACATTCCAGCAAAACAGATCAACTTTCGGAATGGACTTAGAAGACCAAACGAAATTCCACTGGATCGGGTTGGGGGCTACGTGAGGAACCGTCATTAAGGACCGGTAGCCTTCAGCCACTGTAAAACTTCCAGATTTGGATCCCCAGCCTCTCTTGTCACAGGTAGCTTGATTTAGGGCGGATTTACCTTGCAGAAGCTTGGACAGAAGTTTGGCTTCCTCGTCAAGTTCGTTGGGGAGGTCTGCATACTTCCAATCAGTCCAATTTTTTTCATTGTCCCAGGGTGAAAGGTCCCAAAGAGTGAAGATATGCTGATCTTTGAGCCACTGTTTAATATTCTGAATTCTAGGATTATGCCCCAAAGGCTCTTCCCCAAGGATGGAATCTTCCCACAAATTAATTTTTTTCCCGTTACCAGGTATCCAATATAATAAAGGTCTGAAATGAACCAGGGCTTTGAGACAGAGCTTATAGATTGGAGAGCCAATTTTGCTGGGAGGATTTTTGTCAAGGCAGCGAATTCTCTGGCCAGAGAAATATTTTTTCCACAGAACCTTTTTTCTCCAGCTAGTCTTCCCGGACACAATCTGCCAGAGAATTTTGGTTCCCATGGCTAAATTCTGAGCATGAATACTTCTGATTTGGAGGCCTCCTTCTCTATAGGTCCTTTGAACTTTGTCCCAGCTGACTAGATGGGGCTTTTTCAGGCTTCCTTTCCCCCCTTCCCACAGGAATTTTTTGAAGAGAGTTTCAATCTTGCTGATGATAGAAGAAGGGGCCAGAAGAATATAAGATTGATAAATAGGGATATTGGACAGAACAGATTTCAGTAAGACAAGTTTCCTGCTAGGGTGAGCCAGCTTGCCCCCACTTTTGGATCTTAGCTTTTAAATTTTCAACGATGGGGTTCCAATTCTTAGTTTTGATGGCAGATTTAAAAATTGGGACACCTATATAAGTGAAGGAGTCCCAGTTTTGGAAGCTTTCCATTTCCAGAGCTCTAGAGGTTCTTCCTATTTCTTCCACAGATTTGTTCCAGCAGTAAATTTTGCTTTTTTGCAGGTTGATCTTGCTTCCAGAGATCTGAAGATAGATATCTAGCTCCTTCTTGAATTTCTTTGCAGATTGAACACCAGCTCCTCCCAACAACAGTGTGTCATCTGCGAATTGGGAATGATTTATGTCCTTTACATTATGGGCCATGCGGAGCCCAGGCAGAGAAAGGTCCTGCTGACAGTTGTTAAGTTGGAAGCTGAACACAGATGTCTGGATGGCATATAGAAGCGGAGACAAAGGGCAGCCTTGGCGCAACCCTCTAGAAGCTTGGAAAAAATTGGTTGGCCTTCCATTGACCAAAGGGGCAATCCAAGGAGAACAGATGCATCCTTTGATCCAACCAATGAGCTCAGTGGAGAAACCAAATTTCTCCATAACAGCAAAGAGGAATTCATTATTTACTCTGTCAAAGGCATTGGCTAGATCTAGTTTCACAACCATGCCTTTCTCTTTTCGGAGGAAGCTGGAATGAATAGCCTCCTGAATAAGGATAACATTATCTAGAATTTTCCTTCCCTTTATGAAACCTCCTTGGTTCTCAGGGATTATTCTTGGCAGATTTTTTTTTATCTTGTTGGCTATAATCTTAGTAACCAACTTGTAACCGGTGTTGCAGAGGGAGATTGGCCGGAATCTTGAAAAATTTGAGGCTCCTATCTCCTTCGGGATCAAGGCCAAGAAAAAGGAGTTTGTGCTCCCGCCCATCTTATGATGGATTTGAGAGTTCCTAACCATCTTCAGTAGATCATATTTGATGATATCCGAGCAGCTGGAGATAAATCTGGCTGTGAAGCCATCAGGCCCAGGGGCACTATCAGGTTTCATATGGTCCAGCACTGACTTGAGTTCTTTCATAGTCACTGGTGTAGCAAGGGTGTTATTGACAGAGGCTTGAACTAGAGAAGGGACCAAAGATATGAGGTAAGCATTGGAGTCAATGAGATCAGCCGTAGGAGCAGTGTAAAGATCATGGAAATGGGAAAAGGCAGCCTGTTTAATGCCTTCAACATCTTTAATCAAGTTATGTTGATGAGTAATTTCCTTCACGGATTTGAAATTTCTCCTTGCTTCAGCTTGTTTATGAAAGAAAGAAGTGTTTTTGTCACCGCTGGCTAGCCAAAGATTCTGAGATTTTTGGCGCCAATACTCTTCTTCATCTCTGCATGCTTATTAATAGGCTTTCTGAAGGTTACTTTCTTCCCGGATTATGCTTTTAGTGATAGGGACAGAATCCATGAGGATTTGATGATTTTCCAAGGCAACCTGGCTATCTTTCCTGCAAGAGATTGGGGAGGGGAGAGACTTGGCCCAGCTCTTGAGATCATGTTTAAGCCTTCTAAGCTTTTCTTCCCAGATAAAGGAGGGGTTTCCAGTGACTTTTTTGCTCCAGGAGCTAGTGACAATATGGTAGAAGCCCTCTTGATGGATCCAAAGGGGACTGAACCTGAAAGGGATGGGGCCAAGATCTTTCTCAACAGAGAGCTCAAGGAGGATTGGTTTATGATCGGAAATATAGTTGGGAAGGATTTTGGACGAAGCATGAAGCCCCAGGTTGAGGAAGGAGGAATGGATTAGAAACCTGTCTAGGCAGGCCGCAATGTGCCCTTGCCCTAGTCTTTTGTTAGTCCAAGTAAAGTTACCTCTAGAGGGTTTTATGTCAACTAGATCCCATCCTAAGATGATTTCTTCGACCCATTCCTGAGAAGGATCGCGGACTATGGATCCACCTTTTCTCTCATTTGCTGCCAGAGTGACATTAAGATCTCCAGCTATGATAATGTTTCCTGGTCTTTGGAGGCTTAAGAACGTTCCAATAGAATCCCAACAAGCTTTTTTTTCCGCTAACAAGATTGGAACATAGAGATTAAGCATACTTACATAATGACCTGAGTCTTTGTGGATGAGGTTGGTGTAGATCCAGTGTGTAGTATTGTGAACAGAGATTAGCTCATATTTGGAGGAGTCCCAGAAGGTGGCAAGTCCTCCTGAGGCTCCCCTGGAGCTGACAGCTGTTCCCGGGCCTTTCTTCCAAAAAATATTTCCTGCATGGAGGGCAGAGCTATCCTCCATTTTTGTCTCCTGAACAAGTAGGATCTTTGGCTTATTGATTCTTACTAGGTCTTTCATTGCTTCAACTTTCTGCGGACTGCCAAGACCTCTACAGTTCCAGGAGATGTACCGCATTATTTACTTTTGGAGGGGATGGCCCCTTTAGAGGGCTGGCCATGCTTGGATCTTGTGTTCACCATAGCTTTGAGAGTTAGCTGGGATCCTTGCAGAATATATGCATAAGATCTTTCCTCCTTTTGCTTTTTGTTGGATTTCCGGCCCCTTGTCTTCTTGATTGGGGTAGCATACGAGCTTCCGGACTAGGAAGATCCATCATCATTGTCTCCTCCTGGATCAGAGTCCATGGCTGATGGATCTGCTTCTACATCTCGAGAATCTCCACGGGTAGAGGAGCTTCTAACTAATGGGTGTGCAGGTTCTGGCTGGATTTCTCCTGGCTCCAATGCATTACCTCCTTGACTGTCTTGCGTTTCCTTTGGGATAGCAAATTTAGTGGCTGAGGATTCTTGAATAATAATAACCGGAGGAACTTCTGGGGCGTTCGTAGAAGGGGGGATTTCTCCATAGGCTGCAGTAACTGGCTTCTTAGACAACGCTGGAGAGTGGACGGGATCCTTCGGAGGAGCTTTGGGGTCGGATTTCAGAGCATTGCTAGGGCCTCTTTTTTCGATTGGCTTGCTGGGGCCCTTGCCTTTTTTGACCCTCTACCAACCTTCACCTTCTTCTTCTGTCTGTGCTTTTGGGAAACTGCGCTAGAAATGGCCATGCTCATGGCAGAGCCGACATTTAAACGGTAATTGTTCATAATCGAGTTTCTGGAAATGGGACCATGATCCTACAGAAAGTTTGACGGCTTCTGGGAGTCCCGCCTCCAGATCAAATTCAACACATATTCTAGCACAGGAGTACTGACCTTTATTCTCTGCTTTGTCAATGAACCGGCCTAGGGCATTTCCTATTTTTTCCAGGGCCTGAAAGTCCCAGCAATGGATCGGCAGATTGGGGAGCCTTACCCAAACCGGGACCTCTTTGGGGACGTCAACTGTAGGGTCAAAGTCCGGAGTCCACCTGTTCAGATAAAGTCCTTGGGAACCCATGAAATAGGGGCCACTTTGGAAGATGAGATCACGATCCTCTTTTGAGATGAATTCGAAGACGAAGAATCCTCTGCCAAACGGGTAGCAGGTGACACTGTTCTTCAGATGGGGTCTCCAATTACGCTGAATCCAATCATCCGTGGTTTTGGGAGAGGGCCAAAGCCCCATGAACTGGCCAACCAGGCCTCTTTCAGCTAGTGCCAGGGCGATTTTAATGGAATGCTCCTCAGGCAAAGCAATTTCTGGAATTGAGTCAAGTTTTTTAACAAATTTCGGGGCCTCTTTGGTTGCCAGATTCTTTCTAGAAGGAGCTAACAGCCTGCTGAAGGCGTCTGCTGCAGAAAGAGAGGAGGAGGGAGGGGGATCTCCTCCCCCTGGACCAGCCATGGCGACGGGCTAGAGCAGAACGAAACCCTAGAGGAGGGCAGCGCGCAGCCTATCGGGTGCCTTTAGATCGCAGTCAGTCGTTCCAAAATCTCGGTTCCAATTTTCGAGTTTGATCAGCTTTGGATAAGAGTATATAGTAATTGTATGTTAACAAAACAAAATTTTTAATATTTAAATTATTAACTATTAACATAAAAATATAATAAAGTTTTGTGGGTTAGTTCAAGTGGTTGAAAGTTGGCTCAAGTAGTTAAGAGTTGTTTATGCTAGAAGAAGGTTTTGGGGTCAAATCCCCTCAAATATAAATTATATAAAAAAAATCAAATAACTTGATTGGAAGAATATAGTCTTACATCTTTTGCATGTTTTGAGAAAAACACAAGCAAACTAGTAGAATCTAAAGAAATTCCTCTTCAAAATCAGAAATAGAAATTGCATCTCAAAAAACAAAGAAGCACCTTAATAAAGAGGTCATCTTGGAAGAGTTTCCTCTTCTTCAAAGTTAGAAACAATTTTTTCATTCAAATAGCTTGCAAATTCAACCCTTCCTTATTTCAATCTCCATTATCTTATACAAAGGAGAACTCCATTCATGGAATTGATTTTGCTTATACTTTTTCCATTCTTTCCACCACTCCATGAAGCTGCTTTCTTTCAGAAAGATCTCGAAAGAAATATTGCGATCGTTGATAATCTTTGTCATATAGCCTTTAAACATTTCAAGACTTTCTAGTTTTTGGTGTTGTCCTTGTTTCAAATTTTCCATGTTTTTCAAAGCCTCTTCTACGTATACCCACAAGCATGAGTCCTAAGTGAGGGATGCAAGCTTTGTGTGAGATTTCTGATTTCCTGAACTACAAGCAGCTTTTTGTTTCTCTTCCATCCATTTCTGAAGAACTTTATGACGGTTGAATCTTCCATCTAAAATATAATTTTCATTGGAATTAATCAAATAATAATGTGCAATATACAACGGCTTTACAAGTCTGCTATATGTATTTAGCTTTACCCTATGCAAATTAGCCCCGATCTTTCCTGTCACATTTTTTTTTAAAGAATCATAATATGTAATGCCATCTTCTTTCTCAAAACGATCTTTATAGCGTTCAAGCTCTGCCATAATGTATTGTTTCTTGTTTAATTCAATTGGTAGCTCAACCACGTTTGGGTTGTGCTTGTTTTCAATATCACTTGCTATTTGTAGGGCAATTGATGCATTAACATTCTGTACAAAATGGATATCATCAATTCAATAACATTTTTCAGAAAATAAATTTTAGAAATGTAGATAAAAGTCAAAGTCAAATTACAATTTAATATCTAACTCTTAACACAATAAAAAACTAGCAGAACTTTTACTTCCAACTAAACAAGTTGAGAGGATAGCTTTCAACATTTTTTGTTTTGTTCTTATCTTGGTAAAAGATTCTAAATCAAGTTTTGCAATTCTCCTACAGTTATAGTCTTTTCTACGACATAATTCAAAACAGAACCATATTCTATATGCTCTGAAAAACACTCATGTACAATATTATCATAACCCTTTTCATAGCTTTGCATTGTCAAATGAAGAATTTTCAAAATGGTCTCAAAATTATCAATACAGGTTGCGCCCTTGCTTGAACAAAACATGTTAATGCCGAAAGGTTTGTATGGGCTTCTCTTGATAAACCCAACCAACAGTGGACCTGCCACAACATTTATGTAAATTAGCACCAAACTGAAGAAGCAGGTGAAAGACCAGATTCTTGGATTTCTGTAAATTAGCACCAAACTGAAAAAGCAGGTCAAAGATCGGATTCTTGGATCTGCCTTGGCTGGGCTGGATCAAACTCCAGTTACTAATTACTAATCATTGATATCAACTCCTTTAAACATTTAAAAGTAAATGATATCATTTTATCTATTCATAAACAAAAAAATAGTAATACAGAGCTTACTATACTGAAAAACCCAACGTATTACTTGGGATATCCTCTAGAATCTGCTCAGTCCGAAGGGACGTTAATCCTACAAACCTTCCAATTACATATAAAAAAATTGAATATATTAGGCACTCCATATGCTTAACAGGCACGGATTTTATGACTCTGAATTGGAGGGTATGCACAGCACCTTGAATCAAACCCATTGAAATCAACACCAAGAATACAGAGAAATTTACTCGAAAATCTATCCCAACCTCAAACATAATCTCTATTTCACCCATAAATTCAAATTTTCAGCCAAATAGCTCATTAAATTTAAAAAAATGCAATCGTTCACTTTCGAAAGAAAAATCTAGTACAGCTCAATTCTTCACAGAAAATAATTAATTTCCAGTATGACATAGAAGCTTCTATGAAAATGATTTTCCAAGCTCATCCTTACAGCGGGATAGACGACTCTGCTTCCATGATCTCCTATTGCTACGTGTTGTGATTTGCTTTGCAATGCGTGTTGTGATTTACTTCGCAATGCGTGATGAAAGTTAGTTAAATGAACAATTACATACATTTTATTAGATAAATTAATGAAGTAAAATTGATTAATTTTTTTCAATTGGAAAAATTTCATAATCTTTATTTTAGAAAATATTATATTTTTTTATAATCTTTATTCTAGAAAATATTATATATTTTTTTAGATGTTTTCATGAAACATTAGTGAGCATATCTAAAAGTGACATCTAACCAAAGTCCAATCTTTGATCTTTCAAGATACATCTTTCCAGAATTTACAAACACCAAAACAAAGTTTTACACTTCATACATTTTTACATTTTCGTCATATATCTTTAGAACCCTCTTATTACCTTCTAGCATAGCAGCACTTGAATTTTCCATCTCGTCCACCAAACTATTTCTCTAGCTATAGACATGCTTAACAACCATACTTTCCATCACATCTTTCAATCTTAGAGTGTCTTCAAGAAGAGGAGCTTCTTGTACATTATGAATCCTATTTTATCCTATAATCCACTTAATAATGATTTGTGAATCAACAAAGATCCATACCTGATTTTCCATGATTTTCCATAGCCAACCATAAAAGTAGCCTTAAAGCACTCAATTTTGCAAAATTATTTGTACCCAACCAAAGGCCTCCCTTAAAGATGTACCAATGCATGTGAGAAATATAGAGTAAGCCTCCTGCACCACATCTCTTGGGGTCTCCTTGATCTTCTCCATAAAAAAAATCCTAAGGTATGTTGTGATCAATTTCTTCCTCAATCACCTGTCTTATTTTGATCTTCACACTATTTTGTGGATAATAACTGATTATGCATAAACTTTGTAATGCACATTTTCTAGGCAAGACAAGTGATTCCTCAAAATAGATTGCATTCCTAGAAAGCCATATATCCCAAGCAACAATTAAAGGAATAGATCTAATACCTTTGAGATCATCATTTGTGCTCCAATCCTTTAGACACTTTTCCATCGAGTCTCCTTTGCATAAATTTGATAGATTTAGCTTCTTTTCAATTTCAGACCAAACAATCCAGTATAACAACACTCAACCGAAAAGTCAAAGTTTGATTCCTCCTCATTTTGGCACAGATGGCATCTGCCAGGCCCCTCTCTTCTTTTGCTTTAGAGTGGTATACCCATGATCCTAGAAGGACTCAATCATATGCAAAGGAAGAGTAAATCTCGGATTGCACCCCACCCAAGATCAACACCCAAATGCACAAATAAACCATCACCAACCTTCCAAGATAAGCTCGATTCAATAATGTCAAAAGACTAAATAAATAACTTCCTTCCAGCCTAATCATATGTAGTGGGGATTTCTCCCCTACTACGTGCAAAAACACCTACCCTAGATCGTCCAAATCATAGGGTATAGTTCAGCAATGAAAACGAGAAACAAGAACATCAATAATAATATTTTTAAATTTTTTTTCAAATATATTCTACTAACAAACACAAAAGCATTCATACCTTTTTTTGTAATGTGGGCCACCATAGTCGCTCGAGGAAATGTTCCTGCAGCTCCACAGTTTGGGTCTCCAATCTCTTCCACGAATGATTGTCAAATGGGTAATGGATTCAAATGGGTATGTATCTAGCTCAACATACACCGTGGGAGATGATACGCCAAGATATGGGAATAATGGTAAAAAAGTGTGTTTCTGGAATGGCCAGAAAGTTCAGGAATGTTTGTGAGGAGACCTTCACAATGCATTTATAGGATGGTCCAAGGTTTTTTAACCCATGGTATTTTATTGTCCATGGTATTTATCTATGGTTTTTTACCCATTCTCATTTTTAGGGTTTTTTGTCCTTTTTGGAGAGAGGGGATAAATCACAATAAATGCGCAACTTGCTTTCATTTATGGGGAAGGAATAATAATGTTTTGGACCATATTTAGTGGAAATTTAGTTGTGAAGGTCAAAACAGAGGGAATAATGGTGGGAATATGATGTATGATTCTGGTTTAGACCATGGGGAGCCATGTGAACATTTTTTGTTGTTAACAGATTACCCCTGATGTGTGAGGGAAGGAGCTCATCCTATGGCTGATAGACATCATAGGATCACAGGAAATGGTGACAACGATGGACAGACTGGAGAGGGAGTGGAGTCTCCTCATTCGATCTACGGTGACATTTGGTTTGTATTAATTCTGAAAAATGGAAGAGATGCATAGAAACTCAGACATGTATATGGACGAGGCGGGAATACTCATGCTCGTAACAACGTCTCAAAAATAAAATGGGGATCAAGGATCAAATAATGGGAGCTAATCAATACATATACAACTGGTGATACATAATGGTGGCCTCAATTAGAGGATGAATACAAATACTGATATGAAAAACTGATACATAGGAACAATGGCATTATTATAGAATGAAATACCATAACAACTAATGCTCTGTTGGATCTAGAGATGTACATATATGTATGGACTCAATGACTGATAGTTAGAATCACTGTGGTACAATAAGTGGCATCAAGTACTGGAGATATACGAAAGCATGAAACTGGGGGGATTCCAAACACTGTTGCCAACACAGCCCAAAAATCACAAGGGACATGAAATTGTATGGGTCCCATAGTAGGCTCACCAATGCGCTAGAATTAGGTGACAACCGGGGTCTTTGACCAAATAATGAAGGAACCAATACCCTGTATGAATATAAATGGTGCGATGATGTAACTAAAGTCAAGCACATGGGACACAACCAAACCGAAAGGCACTAAGGACTCCTTTCAACTGGTCCAATGAACTCATCAATGAGGTGGATGAAACCAGGATACATGGACCTCTGGGTCTATCCTCTAGAATAGATGTGTTGACATTGACAAAGGGAGACATGCAACTAATAAGGAAATGACGTTTCCTTGGTAGAAGCGCGAGGGGGATAACTAGATATGTGAAATAGTCAGGGGATTGAAACACTGAACGGGGAATAAGGGCAAGGGAGTACAGGAGACTCAATCTTCCTTTGTTCAAAGTAAGATGGCGGGGATGACCTGGAAACAAAAGATACTGACTCATGGGAAAGGGATCATAGTTATGAAACCGGGGAGATAACTGCAATGGGAAATACTTGGGGGAGTAACTGGAATAGTGATATCTAGGGGATCCAAGGGAGACTCGTCGCAGAGTACTCTGAACAAAGGTGACCTAATGGGGGGAAGGTACCATAATGTGAGATCATATGGAAAATGTGAGGGCACCTAAAGACACTATTTGGGCCTTCTTGATAGTTTAAAGAGCACGAAGAAGGGAAACAAGTATGCTCAATATGATAATATCTTGTGGATTTTTGTCGATCCCAAGACAATAAATGCTCTATGGTGTTTTCATTTTTAGAGAGTCTGAAAACAGGAAGAATACTCCAATGGCTCTCTTTTTTGTACAGTAGTCTCCTAAGTTTGAAAAGGGATAAAAGTGTACAAAGGAGAGCTCTCCCATCTAAAAGGGGCAGCGAGACTTCTTTTCCATTGGTAGTCCAATCAGGCCGAAAAAGGTTAAACCTATACTAACTAGATAGACATTCAAATACTTTTATGAGCATGCACGAAACCAAGATTGCTCGACAATCGTTTCCTTATGAGAGGGTTGGAAAATAGCTTAAATACAACTTGTAAATGAGCTTTTTGTATAGTATGGTCCCAATGTTCGACAAAGCATAAAAGGATACAAAGGGAAACATTCATAGTTGGAAGGTGTCAGGGTGGTCCTTTTCTTCAATAGTCTACATTGTCCGAAAAAGTAGATACACGAGGCCACATATACGCCCTTTCAAATATTTTAACGAGTGTGAAAGGATTCAAGTGTGCTCGCTAATCTTTTCATTCTTTCAAGAGTCAGAAAAGATCTTAATAGAAATTTCATAATGGTCAGTCAAGCAAGGAGGAAGTGTTTGATGTACCAAAAGGGGTGATGCTGTGAGCATGGATGATATGACTAACAGTGGAACACTGATGGGACCTCCTTGCGAGACAGTGGATTGCGGTAAATTAAGGCCAAGTTTGCATTATGGATAGAGCAGATGGATCATGAACATGCCAATACGTACAAGGTTTGATTCATGTGGTGGCACACAAATCAAGGTGACTCCAGAAAATGGACCAAAAATTAGTAGAGAGGGAGGAAGTCTAGAAGGTCATTTCTTCACCTGGAATCTTTTTGCACAGTGGTGGAAACTTCCTATCCTCATAGAGGATGATCCATACATGAGCATGGACTATTGGGGAGACCCGAATATGCATCGACCTCCAGAGTAGGTCCGGGGACCTGGAAGGACATATACATGATGCTTTTATGGTTGCAATGATATATAATTTACTAGAATAGTGGTATCTAGATCATGTGTGTGATAGATACTGATGACATATTGTTTACATGTGCAGACATGGGACAGTACCCTCCAGCAGGGTACCAACAGCGCAGGAGCAGGGTGGAGGGGTTAGATCCACTCTCTCACAAGAAGAGGAGGGGACGGAGTGCTACAATGGACTCACTGTGTTTAAACGTGGAGAGGTTTCCATAGGGGGGTACCGACGATGGGTGGAAATACCTTGACAACGATTTTATCGCCACATGATACAGGGCTCCTACGGAGTGGATCTCTCTCATGCAGAGGATCGCGATTACTGCTGAGTATGTCAGAGAGGAGGCACAGGGTGACGTGCCAATGGAGGAGGAGAGATCCAATGAGAAGGAGGACTCAGATGAGGTCACAGAGTCAGAGGAGGATGACTTGGACATGCAACTTGTGATGTTGCCCCTAATTCATTTGAGCATGGGGATTTTTCTATGATATATATGATCAACCGAGAAAGCCTATGGAGCTTCTCGATTTGCACTGAACATTATATTTATGATATATATACACGTGGAGGCACCTTTTTATATTTTTGTGGGCTTTGATGAGTCTCTTTTTATGATGATGCATATATGATGTATATGATATATGTATGCATGGCTATATGATGATGCATTATGCAGTGTATTTCCTATATGCGATGATTTATGTGCCACTCTAGAACGTCATTAGCCATTTGGTCCACTGCACTATTGAGAATTCTTGGAACATGCATGAAAAAAATGGATTCAAAATGTATAACCAAGTGTCTAGTGTGCAGGAACTTTCTAAAGAGGCAAGGATCATGTACCCGGATGGTCGGATGTAAGTGTTGTGCCCTTTTGACATGGTGGTAGGATTGGTTCCTCCCATGGTTAGATGTAAGTGTTGTGCGCTTTTGACAGGGTGGCAGGATTGGTTCCTCCCATGGTCAGTTGCAAGTGTTGTGCCCTTATGACATGGTGGTAGGATTGGTTCCTCCCATGGTCATATGTAAGTGTTGTCGCCTTCTGACATGGTGGAAGGATTGGTTCCTCCTATGGTCAGATGTAAGTGTTTTGCCCTTCCGACATGGTGGCAGGATTGGTTCCTCCCATGGTCAGATGTAAGTGTTGTTCCATTTAGACATGATGGTAGGCGGGGCCTCCCATGGTCAGATGTAATTGCAGTGGCCTACATCCAGCATGAAAAAGGGTTGGCTCTGTAGAGACCCACATCCAGTATGAAAAAGGACTAGCCCTTTGGAAGTACATCCACCATGAAAAAGGGCTGACTCTATAGTGGCCTACATCCAGTATAAAAAAGGACTAGCTCTGTAGAGACCCACATCCAGTATGAAAAAGGACTAGCTTTGTGGAAGTACATTCAGCATGAAAAAGGTATGGCTCTGTAGAGACCCACATCCAGTATGAAAAAGGACAGGATTTGTGGAAGTACATCCAACATGAAAAAGGGATGGCTCTGTAGTGGCCTACATCCAGTATGAAAAAGTACTGGATCTGTAGAGACCCACATCCAGTATGAAAAAGGACTGGCTCTGTGGAAGTACATCCAACATGAAAAAGGGTTGGATCTGTAGTGGCCTACATCCAGCATGAAAAAGGACTGGCTCTGTAGAGACCCACATCCCTTATGAAAAAAGGACCGACTCTGTGGAGGTACATCCAGTATGAAAAAGGATTGACTTTGTACTAGAGGCTTGCACCTAGTATGAAAAAGGGCTGGCTCTGTAGAGGAAGACCTACATTAAGGCTAGGCCTACAACCAGCATGAAAAAAGGGTTGGCTCTATAGAACTTCCTGTGATGAGAAGAATTGAGAGATAGAACCATTTGATCGAGATAGCGAAAGAAGTGATGATGATGATGATCCAGTGATGATCCAGCTTTGATGATGATCCAGTGATGATCTAGCTTTGATGATGATCCAGTGATGATCCATCTTTGATAATGATCCAGAGAAGAAGACTTGTGTTGATGAATTGTGTCAAGAGAATACCTTCCTAGTTAAGTGGGAGTGTTGATGTATTTGTAACTTCGGAATTTATTTACTTGTATATTTCATATATTGTATTTCATTGGTTCCTGGTGTTCCTATTGGGAGATTCATTAATGTAATCAAGTCATGTAAATTCATAGAGATTAACCTCCTTTGTGAGTCGGGGGTAATGTCCCCATAGTTGTGGGGCACTAGGGTTATTAGACTCTCCTAGAGAAGTCAACCCTAGTAAGTTATTGTCAATTAAAAAACTAGTATAAATAGAGAGTGAGCCTCTCTATTAATCACACACACTCACCCAGCTATAACGCATAGGTGAGAGAGAAGGAGCTCGCTCAAGTGAGAGAGAGAACAATTGTTGGAGATCATCTTTTTGTCTTTGGGTTTTACTGCTGGCATTGGTGCTCATTCTATCTCTGAGAAAGTTGCGGGGTTTTTCCTTTATGGTTTCCTCGAGGATAAATATTTGTGTCTCTTGTCTCTTGTGATTGATTGCTTTGCATGTTATTCTCTCAGATAAGATCCTAATATCATATTGCTTAAATGATAAAAATATAGCAATGATGGATGTAATGGGGAATGGATCTAAATGGGTACGGAGCTAGCTCAACATACACCGTGGGAGATTATGTGGCAAGATATGGGAATGATGGTAAAAAAATGTTTTTATTGAATTACCAAAAAATTCATGAATGTTTGTGAGGAGACCTTCACAATGTATTTATATGATGGTCCAAGGTTATTTGACCCATGGTATTTTATTGTCCATGGTATTTATCTATGGTTTTTAACCCATTCTCATTTTTAGGGTTTTTTGGTCCTTTATGGAGAGAGTGGGGATAAATCACAATAAATTCTCAATTTCCCTTCATTTATGGGGAATGAATAATAATTATTTGGACCATATTTAGTGGAAATTTAGTTGTGAAGGTCAAAATGGAGGGAATAATGGTGGGAATATGATGTATGACTATGTTTTAGACCATGTGGAGAAAGGTGAACATTTTTTGGTGTTAACAACATATATTTATGTGAACACTTACCGGAATACAAATCCATTACAATAATGAAAGAGGGAATATATACTTTCAAACAACAATATGAACCCACAATCCAAAATTGTGAATCATTCACCAAACATGGTTTTCTTCCAAGGCTTTAGAAAACCTAACATAAATCTTAAATCCTCACCTTCCATAACAATAATGAAAGAGGGAATATATACTTTCAAACAACAATATGAACCCACAATCCAAAATTGTGAATCATTCACCAAACATGGTTTTCTTCCAAGGCTTTAGAAAACCTAACATAAATCTTAAATCCTCACCTTCCATAGCTTTTAGGAAGTGCAAAAGATTGACACTTTATCCACACCATACCCTGTTGGTCTAGACCAACAGACCATAAAAAAAATTGAAACCTATTTTTCTAATATTTTCAATAACGCCAACATGAATCCAACCTCAAACATAATCTCTATTTCACCCATAAATTCAAATAGAGATTAAACTTTAAACTTTAAGAAATGCAGTCATTAAACTTTAAACTTTAAAAAATAGCCCATTAAACTTTAAAAAATGCAGTCATTCACTTTCCAAAGAAAAACCTACTTAAGCTCAATTCTTCACATAAAATAATCTCCAGTATGATATGTGTTGGTAATAAC
>LPNX010025492.1:0-14456 GCA_001517045.1 Pseudotsuga menziesii | reverse complement strand
AGAAACTGAGTCGTAGTAGAACTGGGGACATGCAGAGTTATGATCACCCTCAAACTTTATAATATTCTTATCCCCCTATATGGAACATCCATCATTAGCTATATAAGAAAATTTCTTTGTTAAATGCATATTAATCTTGATTTAAAGACATAAGACAATTAGTTTGATCAAAAATGATATTGAAATACCGCGTATAATGTGAAAATGATGTCAGAATGATGTGGCTGGATGAATACATCCTCAGTTGCATGTCCAAACAGTGCTGGAATGAAGGTTTTTGGGGCAATCTGTAATACATAACCTGATTGTCAATAGAAACTTCACCTGAAATAAGATCCAATGCTCATCACTAGAATTTGAAAAGATAGCCTAGTTGTATGGTAGACATTTATTATTTTTATTACAGCTCAGATCCAATTTCATTTCATTAAAGACTTTTTGAACATTAATTCCTAACAACAATCTACATTAACAAAGTAGAATACAAAGATCTGTACATACTATAAACAATATACTGATAATAAAATATGGCCCAGAGAAATTAACTACTTTCAATAAAAGAATTGTGAAGGCAAGGTAAATTACTCTTGAGCTAGGCACTGCTGCTTGGCCTACTTGAGGCACTTCCTGCAGGAAAGTGAAGCTCTGAGTCTGAAATGCAGAGATCTTCCCCGTAGCTTTCTGTTCCAGTGTTATCAATTTCATTGGGAAAATAAAATTCCACCTCTTGTTATGATTCATCAAACAACAATCGTCTGCCACCATTCTCATCATGGAATCTCTGGTCATTGTCAGGAGATTGCATCTGCCTATCTATTTGCAAGCTTTCACCTTGTTCCAGACCCATAGAGGACCTACTGGATGACAAAGGATTCAAAACTCCAGGAACAGGGAACTTGTCTTTATGAGGTGGGTGTAACTGCCCTCGAAACAGCATAATCAAGTTATACGTCTGTTGGTGATCAAGCTCGAATTTGAAGTGGTTGCTTTGACCATAATAATTATCTTTTATGACATGTTTAAAATTATTTTCTCGAAGTGGCTCACATTGCTCATTGATGCAGGCAGAAACCTGTGCTGGATACATTGTTTGCCCATGTGAAGCCATTGCACTTGTATCTATATTCTTCTTACCATCACTAATTGCTTAAAAAATACCATGTAACTTCCGGTCTGTATAGTGGATGCTAGGGTTTTGGGCGTTTGAGGCTGAGCGAGCGCGAGTGCTTGGAGTTCGAGGGTTTCCGGCGCAGATATGGTCGCCCCTGGGGGCGAGGATCCCCCTCCTCCCCCCCTGATTGCTGAGATGGATGCATTCAGGAGGTTGGTCGCCAGCGGTGGGAAGAGGAAAGCTCCTCTTTCGGTCCCGAAATTCATCAAAAAACTTGCAGACATCGCTGAAATCACCTTGCTAGAGACGACTTCAGTTAAGATTGCTCTTGCCCTGTCTGAGAGAGGTCTAGTCAGCCAATTTATGGGGCTCTTCCCTTCAGCAAAGACCACCGATGACTGGATTCAAAGAAATTGGAAGCCGCATCTCAAGCAAGGAGTCACCTGCTACCCCCTGAGCAGTGGCTATTTTCTTTTCGAATTCATAAACAAGGAGGATAAGGACCTCATCTTCAGAAATGGACCTTATTTTATGGGTACCCAAGGGCTGTACCTGAACCGCTGGACTCCAGACTTCGATCCCACGGTGGACCTGCCTAAGGAGGTGCTGGTCTGGGTCAGGCTTCCCAATTTGCCGGTCCACTGCTGGAACTATGAAGCGCTGCAAATGATAGGAAATGGAATAGGAAAGTTCATTGATAAGGCAGACAACAAGACCAGCTACAACTGTGCCAGGATTTGTGTCGAAGTGGACCTCGAGGCAGGGCTCCCGGAGGCAGTGAAGCTAAAGGTGGGCTCTTGGTCTCACTATCAGAAAGTAGACTACAAACACCTCCCATTTAAATGTAGACTCTGTCAAGAGCACAGGCATTTTCAGAGGAACTGCCCAAAAAATCAATCTCTAGACAAGGAAGAAAATGAAGGATGGAAAAAGGTCAAGAGAAACAAACCAGCCCCTAAAGCCAAACAGCCAAGACCTGAACAAATGAAGGATCAGCCTCAGGCTAAATCGAACCCATCGAAGGAGCCCTTGAACCAGGACGCAGCCCCAGCAAAGGAACCGGAGAAAGAAGTCATAGAGCTAGCTTCCCACTCTTCGTCCCCTTCAAAAAATCCAGCCAAGAACAAGAATGTCCCCCCAACAAAAGAAGCTTTGAAATTGGATGATGACAATACCACTGTAGGCTCTGAAACTGGATTTGAATCTGACGAGGGGGCCACAGAGACAAGCAGCTCGGTTGAAACGCCTGAAAAGACTCCAAGAGGAAGGAAACCAGAACGAAAAAAAAGGGAGGAGAAATCGTACAGGGATGTAACAGTAGGAGTCCAGCAAACCATCCCTGATATGATAGAAACTAGATCCTCAAAGAAAGGCAAGGCTTCGAAAGGAGCCACCCCTCCCTCCTCCGGACCTTAATGCAGTTCGTCTCCTGGAATTGCCGAGGGATGGGAAGCAAGACTAAAGAAGAAGCAATCAAAGATCTAGTTAGAATGAATTCCCTGGAGATCCTTCTGATCCAGGAGACGAAAATGGAGGAGCCTGAGACCATCCAGGCTAGCAAAAAGTTTTGGAAAAAAGGAGAAGGAAGAGCAGTCAGCTGCAGGGGAGCCTCGGGAGGGATAGCCACCTTCTGGAACTCCTCCATGCTAGATCTGCTAGAGTATTATAGCACCACCCATTGGCTATTCATGAAATTTCAACACCGAGACACGGGGCACCAGATCAGTCTTTTCAACATCTATGCTCCGATTCTCCTATCAGAAAAAAGAGAGTGCTGGGACTCGCTGAACTTGTTCCTGATAGCAAACCGGCATGACAATCTTGTGCTCGTTGGCGATATGAATGTCACTCTCGCCCTCTCGAAAAATAAAGGAGGCTCTCCAGTTCGCGACCCGGCACGGGAATGGGTTGAAGATATCATATCGGACTAGGATCTGGAGGACATCAAACCCAACAATGGTAAATACACCTGGACAAATAAAAGAGTGGGCCCAGGACATATTGCTGCACGCCTGGATCGTTTCCTTGTTCACTCTTCCTTTCTAACTCCGGGTCTCTTTGCAAACTCTGAAATCCTCCAGGCCTGCACCTCTGATCACAAGCCTATCTCCCTTTCTTTGACTTCTGGAGAAAAATTGGGACCCATCCCCTTCCGCTTCAGCCCCCTCTGGGTCTCCATGGAAGGTTTCTATGAACTGGTCTCGGAAAATTGGCAAAAAGCAGTCTCTGGGTCGCCTTTCTTCATATGGGAACAGAAGTTGAGAAGGCTTAAAGCTTCCCTGAAAAACTAGGCGAAGATCCAACCCTCCCCTATCTCTGAAAGAATGCAAGCCCAACGTGAGCTTGGCAGCCACCAGCTGCTCATGGAGGATGCCACGATCACCCAGGAAATGCTCACTGTTGAGATCGACCTCCAAAAGGCCCTCCATAACGCGTTGAGACGATAAGAGCAGTACTGGCGAATAAAGGCGCATTGTCTTTGGCTCAAAGATGGTGATAAAAATACTTCTTTCTTTCATAAGCAGGCAGAAGCTCGAAAGAACCATAACACCATTAGAGAAATCCACTTCCAAGACAAAACTATCAGCAACTATGAAGAGATCAAGCTCGCAGCCCACTCCTTCTACAAATATTTGTTCACAGAAGAAATGGATACGCTTCCCAGTCTGGATCGATACCCTCTGACTGAGATCCCCACGCTAATTAATGAGGAAGACAACAGCAAAATGACTGCCCCTATCACGACTGAGGAGATAAGCAAAGCTCTCCACGGAATGAATCTTGATAAAGCTCCAGGCACTGATGGGTTCACGGCTAGATTCTACACAGCCTGTTGGGACATCATCCAGAAGGATCTGGTCAAAATGGTTAGGAAATCCTAGAATTGCAGCAAAATTGGAGGGAGCACAAACTCCTCATTTCTGGCATTAATTCCGAAAGAAAAAGGTGCCCAAAACTTTTCCAAATTCCTCCCTATCTCGCTCTGCAACACGGGGTATAAAATCATCACTAAAGTTATGGCAAACCGAATAAAAAAAATTCTCCCAAGGATCATCCCAGAGAACCAGGGGGGCTTCATCCAGGGCAGACAAATTTAGGATAACATCATCCTGGTCCAAGAGGCACTGCATACAAGCTGCCAACGGAAAGAGAAAGGTATGATAGTCAAACTAGACCTTTCCAATGCATTTGATAGAGTTCGGCTAAACTTTCTGTTTGTTGTAATGCACAAACTGGGTTTCCATCCCCAGCTCGTCAATTGGATCAAAGCCTGCATCTCAGGACCCTGGATCGCCCCCTTGGTGAACAAGAGACCGGAAAATTTCTTCCAAGCCTTGAGGGGTCTTAGGCAGGGCTGCCCCCTGTCCCCCCTGCTCTATGTCATTCAAGCTTCGGTCCTCAGCTTTCAGCTGGACAAGAGAGTCCAGCAACATTCTCTAATGGGGCTCTCAATCTCCCCCAGAGTGAAGAGAATGAACCATGCCCAATTTGCTGACGATACCCTGCTCTTGGGTCAGGCTAATCTAGCCACGGCCAGATCCTTCAAGAAAGAGCTGGATGCCTACACAGAGGTCTCAGGTAGCGAAATTAGTCTGAGGAAAAGCAAAATCTATAGCTGGAACTGCCCTCCCATTGAGATGACAGAGATCTCTAGGAAACTGGAAATGGAAGGAACATCCAGGTGGGACTCCATAAAGTACCTCGAAATCCCTCTAGTGAAAGCTGCCCCCAGAAAGAGCCTTTGGATGCCCCTGTTGGACAAACTCAAGAGCAAAATAATGTCTTGGGGGGCTTCCTGGCTGAACAAAGCAGGTAAAATTGTTCTTATCAACTCTGTCCTAACCTCCCTTCCAGTCTACCAAGCCTCGATCATTTTAGCCCCGAAAGGAATCGTGCAAGAGATGGACAAGCTTATGAGAAAATTCCTTTGGGAAGGGGGTAGGAATGAAGGAAGAAAAATTCATTTAGTAAGCTGGAACAAAATCAAAGCTCCAAAATGGGAAGGAGGGCTGCAAATCAGAGATGTGGCCACTCAAAACCTAGCCATGGGAGGAAAGATTCTTTGGAAAATGATAAGGGGGAAAACCACCTGGAGCTCCAAAGCTCTAAGAACAAAGTACTTCAGAGGGCATAAAGAAAGGTTCCTGGACCGCCCCCCAAGGACCAAGAAAGGCTCTCCTATCCTCACTCTCTGCCTTAAGTCTCTGAATATGTTCTCTTCCAACCTCACGTGGATACCGGGAAATGGCTTTAAAATCAAGTTCTGGGAAGATTCAATTCTTGGGTAGTCTCCTTTAAAAGCCTTGGAGGGAATGGAGAACATTAAAAATTGGCTGCACTCGAATAGCAAATTTACCCTTTGGGATCTTTCAAGTTGGGGCCCAGATGACTCTTGGACAATCTGGGACCTGTGGGATGTCCCGCAAGCTCTTGAAAAGGAAGCATGCTCCCTCTTAGATGCCCTTCAAGGAATCTCCCCCATTTCTTCTAAGCTGAAGGACAAAAGAGGATGGGGCTCCTCCTCTGGGCTGTACTCCGCTACTGCTGGATATGCAGCCCTAAAAGCCATCCCTTGGGCTGCCCTGGATCCCTCGGTCTGGAAGAACCTTTGGCTCCATCCCTCTCTGCCCAAAATAGATATGTTTTGTTGGTCCCTCCTGCATGATAGTATTTTAACCTGGGACAATCTCCTTAAAATAGGTTGGGAAGGGCCCTCTAGATGCCCTCTTTGTGCCAGCCATGAGGAAAACTCGACCCATCTGTTTCTGCAGTGTCCCTTTGCTATTGAACTCTGGAATATTCTTCTTGCTCAGCTGAACCTGTCTCTCCCCCCTTCCATCAACTCCTTGTTTTCCTTCTGGCCCGAATTAGCCCCCTTTTCCCTCTCTAAATTGAAGTTGTTAAAGATGTGCTGGATGTGGCTTCCAAAACTCCTCTGCTGGAAAGTGTGGCTGGAACGAAACAACACAATTTTTAGGGATAAAGCAGGTACGTCGGCCCAAGCTGCATCCAAAGTAAAGGCCTTGATTGGGGAGATGGTTTCCTCAAATCCAAGAATTTCTAATGAAACCACCCCAGACAATAAGGAGCACAGCTGGTTCCATGAGCTAGACCCCTCTCTTCTCTCCAGAATCAAGCTCTCTACAAAGCATCAGACTCCATGGGAAATCAGGTTAGAAGAGCAGGAGTTTATAAAATGGAGATCCTCTCTGAATGAGCACATTCTGCAGGTGGATGGGGCCTCGAAAGGGAATCTCGGGCCTGTGGGAAGTGGAGGAGTTCTGATAGACTACTCTGGGAAAATTATCCTCAACTTCTCCTGGGGATTGGGCAAAAAAACTACCAATATTGCTGAAATCCTCGCCATTTGGCAGGGCCTAAGTCAGGCTAGAAGGCTCTCCATCAAGAATCTGATTATCATTGGTGATTCCCGAATTATCATTCAGGATCTCAATCTGAAGAAGGCCCCCAATAACATGGAGCTGGCTCACTACTACAGGAAAGTCATATCTCAGATGAACGCTTTCAAGGAGGTCAAGTTCTACCATGTCCTCCGCAATCTCAACCAAAACGCAGATCATGAAGCTAATATGGGAGTCGCCTTGAGCAAGGGAGACCTTTGTATTAATGGAATCAATAATTACGTGCCCATCCCATAGTGCCTTTGGAGTGGTTTCTTTAGATTTTTCCAGGACAGGCAATGAGGAAAACGTTTTCAAAATGCAAAGATTCCCCATCGCAGGCGTGCAGGCTTAGGAAATCGAGGATGTTAACGTACAGGAATAAGACAAACATTGATCAGAGCTCGTCTCATGATCCTGGATCTCCAAGTACCGAGCCTGCTTCCTTCAGGAGTTGTCTCCAATCGGCGTCCTCCAGTGAGGCTCTCTTCCAGCAAGGGAAATCTCAGGTTATAGATGAGAATCATTTCAAAAATCCTATGAAAACAAAAAATCGTGCCTATATCAGGAAGCATTCTCCCAATGCTTTCATCAACCAGCTCTGTAAATCGCTGAAGGACTCGCTGAGCAAATCTCAGACCACGCACAGGGGAACTGGAGGGAAGCAGATCGAGCCTAGCCATGGCAGCAAGCTCGTCCTCCACTGTAGAAGCTCGTCTCTCTCAAATTCAGGCCGACCTGAACGCACTAAAGTCTGTAGTCCATAAGATGGAGAACAAGCAGACCAGGCTGCAAAAAATTGGAACCAGTCGATGGGAGTCCATGAATCAGGAATTCAAAGAGCTGAGAGAGGAAATTTTCGAGGATAAGTTGTCAAGCTTGAAGGATTTGGCAAATGCTATAGGTGGACTTGGAAATCGGCTGACAGAGCTGGAAAAAAAGGTTGAAGAAATGCTCAAGGAGAATGGAAAGACTCCAAAAACAGAATTCCATCCTCTCTGTTCAGTTTATTCTCTGTTTTTCTTGTTGCTCTTATATGTTTATGCTATTACGAATCTTATGTCTGTAACGCACATTCCAGATCTTTTGTAATGGGTGCAATTATATATTTTCGCCCGTATCTGTGGAAATTATGCTTATATTGGACCAGCGTCACTGAATGTAAAGCTACTGGCAGCTATTAGCCAGCTGATAAATAAAATAGTCCTATAACCGTTTTAGTAAAAAAAAAAAAACTTCCGGTCTGTATAGTTGAACAGAAATAGGGGCATCCCCTTTTGAATGTTTTGCACATAGACCATATGGCGGCTGGGCAATCCGAAAAGGTTCTTAGACAGGCACTCATTCATAGTGTCGTTTGTGCATCCAAATATGACGGACCCTAGCTCATTCGACGCCAGTAACTGGAATTTAACCTCACTGCCAGCCAAAACACCGGGACTGCTATTCTTTTCCCTTCCACTGATTTCTTTCTGCCACATGCGCCTGCCACTGCCGCTCCCTGCCCTCACCAGAGAACCGCCTGCCTTACGGCTCTTTGCATAAGCATCGGCACAGCTCTTCAGCGACATTATAGTTAAATTCTGAGCCTGAACAAAGGTTCAAAGATGGAAGAAGATGTCGGACATTACAGGTATGGGATAGGGTTTGAAAGATAATTTTGTTGCCAAACTGCAGCGATTCTTTTATGCATTCAGCCCTACAAAGTGCCACGGCCGTTGGGGAATCAAAGTACCGTGCAGAGCGTAGTGCCTCACGCGGTCTCCTCCTCTCTATAATCTCAAAGACTCTTTGTGAACCTTGGCACTTTGGAAGATGCCAAGGTTTTTCATGTTCAAAGATCCAACAATGGTTTGGCTGATCAAATGGTGAATGATGTGATTTATTTGGGTTAGAGGCCCCTAGTTAAAAATGGAAACCCCCTAGAGAGGTATTGCCACCCCTAGTGTATTTATAACAATTCTCATTAATGTCTCAAGTAGTCCTAACACCTTCAAACAAGGAAATATCGGAGGAATGACCAACACTTAGCATAGATTGATGCATGTAAGTGTTGCAAGTCTAATCTGACATTACATAGCACACCATGGAGTATTAACATTCCCACATGCCTCATGTTCTTTCATACATGTGAGAATAAATTCATGCATGCTATTTTATATGACGCATTTACTCAGTCTAGCCTTGCAAAGGTGGGATACAAAAAATTCTTAGTAGGATTTTTGAAATACTTGGTCTTACTGTTGGTTCAGTTCGAGCTTCAATGAGCTCCCCGATTTTTGCAAGTCCACCCTGGTTGCATATTCATTGGGAAATTTTGTATTAGTCTATGAACAAGTTATGCTCCTCTACATTGGGTAGTATGTTCTCTTGAATTTCAAGTTTTTTCTAGTTTGGGCATCTGCATCCTCAATGGATTTGGTCTTGTTTGATTTTATGGAAATATATAGTTGGGGTGCAAACCTTTTATCTTTGAAGCCACCTCGGCCTCATTTTTGAAGTTTCTCATGCAACCCCTCAAATTATTGTATTTAGTGGAACTTGTTGATGACTATGGGTTGTTTACAAGTGCCCCACCTCGGTTCTTTAGTATGGCTTCCAGATGTACTAGAGGAGGTGGGAATACAAAGGTCTAAAATATTCTTAGAAGAATGATAGGGCGGTCTGAGGTAATGAGACAAGCCATATAGTATCTCAATATTCAAGTGGAAAACCAAGAGATCAAATAGGAGGCAATGGAATCTAAGTTGAAAGAATAAGGTTTGATATTTGATAAGCTTGTTAGTGATTCTAGTAAAATGCACTATAACATAATTTTGGGTTTGCACAAGGTTCCCAATCTCTTGCCAACCATCCCATCATTTCCATTGACTTAGTCAAGGAAAGGGATGTTGAGGAAGAAACAATACAATAAATTGTTGTGGCATTTATAGAACAACAATAGGTGCATGGAGAACGTGGCTTGGAATGAGATGATGTGTCTATGGAGAAAGCCCATGGTGGGCATAAATTTGGTCCAAATTAGTCTCTATTTATAGTTTTTACTTGTATTTTCTTGCTTGGCCAGTATGTAAGAGAGTATAGAGTTTATCTTTAGGTTTTGGTTTTATTTTGTACTCTTATGAAGAACTCTATGTGATGGGTCAACTCAATACATTTTTAAAAAAAAATTTGGACTCTTTGTATATTCAACAATTTGGTTAATCCATAATCTTCTTAATATAAACCAATACACTTATCTCTAAAAAAAATGCATTCCTCTATGGCTCGGTTTTGGTTATATTCATCTTATCTATGATAGAGTTTGTGAGTCGTAGAGTTTGATTGTGGTTATAGAGCCTTTTTATTAACGAAAGCAATTAATTTATGCATAGTTGAATTACAAGGTTATCACAGGGATTCATCAACCCTCTTCAAGTAAGGCCCCACTTGAAGAGTTCATTAATGAATGCAAATATTACATGTGTATCCATGTTTTGTATTTACATTTATTAGTTTTATACATGTTGCAAATTCTCTTCTAGCATCCTACAAGCATGTAGTTGAAAATTAGTCACTTGTTTGAGATATTTAACCCTATATGTTAGAATTTCTACTTTCCACATGATCATATTATTTTAGTGTGAGCCGATGAGATCCTTTCATCAATTAATTCATTGACTAATAGATTGAGATTCAAAGTTTTCAAGGAGTTAGTCACTCCAAATATCCCAACTCCCCCATTTTTATGAGAATTTCAAGAAACATTCACATTTTTATTTGTACCATTTCCTTTCCTAATCATGATTGAAAAAAGAAAAGGGAGTTTTACAAGACTTGGATATGTGTGCTTGATGTCTTAGGCCTTAACTAAAAATGAAAAATAATGGAAGTAAACTTATCAAAATAATGGAATACTCCCTCAATGCACCTAGCCACCTCTTACTGACCAAGTAGGAGATGAACAAGATCATCTGAGATAATATCTACAGTTTGTGCAAGTCACCTAGACCAACCCTCATGGTGTGTTATGTAAGAAGATGGCCTTCTACGTCGAACACTTCATGGATCTAAGGTATGGGTCTATTGTTTGGCCCCATTACACACAACGACTTTGGGTGCACGCTCTTTGTTTTCTCTTGTGCCAGTTCAAGGAAGGCTCTTATTAACTTAAGGTGGAGACAGATCACCAAATTAACCAATTTGACAGGATCTTCCAGATGTGTCATCTTCAGGAGGTTGAGAGTCCGAGACTGAGGATAGTTCCATTGTCTTTCCAAGGAGCTTCAATCTCTAGACAGTTTATTCAAGTTCCTTGACCAGAGATGTCTAGCATTGTACTTGCAAGAGGTCCTCTGGCTCCACTCCCTCATCCTCTAGTCACATCCACATCCTAGACTACCTTCCACTCAGCAAATCACTTCCATTTTCACGATGCTCCCATTTACTTCCAACCCTAGTCTTCTACTCAGGGATGACTTTTCAGCAGAATGTCCTTCCCATTTCCCTTCCCCGCTTGTCAATCCCTTAACAGCACTCTAGAGTCCAAACTTCTTGGGTAAAATGACAAGGCACAAAGATGTGGGATATGGTTTCAGAGTTTTCTTTGCATAGTGAATATCTTCCCTGCCAACTCCTCTTTTGGAGTGTGCCACCAGCCACATGAATATTCAAGTTTTAAGGAGTGCTTGCAACTTCCAAGTCAGGTACCAACCCCATATCTATATTTGGAGCAAAGAGAGATACGGGGCTGGCTCCTGACTTGGAAGTTGCAAGCACTCCTTAAAACTTGAATATTCCTGTGGCTGAAGAAGGACGAGCTGGCCCCTATCTGTCTTTGCTCCAAATAAGGGAATGCTGCCAAATATATATTACTGTGGCTGGTTCACTTGGGAGAAGTGTTTTTGACTATCCAATCAATAATATGTACATAGATTTTATGTAAAAAAAGCAGGTTGCACATGCAGCCGTCATGGACTCACAGCTGCGTAGCAAAGTAGCATAAGAAAAAGCCCGGAGAAAGATAAGGCATTATGCCTGACCATAAACACAATATTAAGCAGCATTTGGCAGTGGGTACCAATCCAACATCTGATGGAGGATCATCACAATCATTTGGGGTTGATCCTCAACCACTAGCAGGTGGCTCATCCTTGACCATGATTGGCTTCCAGCTTCCATTGTTTGGCCTAGGAGGTTTGGTTACTTAGGAAATGACCAAAGCCAATGTTGGAAATTGGTCAACTGTGTCTAAGGAGGAGGAGACCAACTGTGTCTGCATTCTTTCCTTTCAGAAGCATGTATGCCAACCCTGTGGTGAGACTGAGGCCTATCATCACCACGCCATGACTGTGCTAACTGGTTAGTGAAGTGCCAGGTGGTTTCTTGCTCATGTTGTAGGGGGGCTCACTTAAAACTCTAGCAATGGCTTCAGATGGGTCATCTCCATATATGTGCATTGTAATTTGCAGGGAGAAGCTCACACAAATCAAAATCTGTCATACCGTGTGAAAGATTGGGGAGGTTCTTTCTTGTTAAGATAACTTCGTTGCTTTCCTTCCACAGAAAGAAAATATTTTCAAAACAAACAAGTATCCAAGCATATTGGAACTCTATCGCCCAAGGAATACAATCTCCTAACAGGGCAGCTTTCCAAGAGATGGAAGCCGAGAGGAATTGGTCAGCGAGTCTGCCTAGGTCCATGCAGACTTGGCTATTATGTTTATATTCGACTAATTTTCACAAAGCCCAAATCGCCAATTATTGTTTAGCAGGGTTAGGAATTGCCGATTCATTCACATTAGAGGTATTGCATATTGTTATTCGTGGGTTTTCAAGACTGGTCTGGATGTCATATTTTCTTGTTTTCTATAATTTGTAAATGATGGAAGCAAGCTCAGAATTTTGTGAAATTAAAATAATTTTAACATACTGGCATTATCGATATTACTGTTCGTGTTGGGCACATACCTCTTTATTCAATCCAGAAAGAAGCCTAGGGGGTGAGCTCCTTCAGCCTCCGCTTGAAATTCAAACATTGTATTGAGAATCTAATACCGAAGACGGGCGCTACAGATAAGAAATCTGTCTGAAGTGTACCAGCGTCCTTGCCCTTCTTCCTGGAAGGTTTGTTTCTTTAAACTTCATATACCACAGGCCAATGCGCCTACCCCTATGAGCGATATCTGTCTCTCTATGGCAAGTCTTTATGATCCTCCATAGATTTAGATTTATTATTCCAGAGAATAGAGAATACCATCACCCTCATCTTTCTCGGGTCGTCTTTCTCGGGCCATGCTAAGGCGAGGTAGAGGTGGGTTAATGGTACATTAAAGAGGAGAAAATAGTATTTATAGGTCTTTGCTTTGGTCCAAAGAAACTAGCATTTAAGAGAGAGTCTCATCCGATGGGGGTGACAAAGAGATAGTTTTAAGTTCTGGAGTTCAGGGATTAAATTTGAAGGGTAGGGTCCCATTTCACTTTGAAGAGTTGTGAAAAAATGAACTCTGTAAAAATAAATCATTCTTTTCATTTGAAACTTTAATTGTACAACAAAATTTTATTATTTATTAAAAACAGTGTATAGAAAAAAAATGGCAATAAAAAAAAATCCAGAGTGATTCAACATTTACATGGAATTAGTGGGGCAAACTATGTACTCTCCCGGTCCCTGGAGCATATAGTTTATTGAACATAGATAAGGGACAATTTCGTCGAACCGATGAAATACTCGGTTGTTAGGTCATTGATAAAATAAGGCATTGGAATTTGGAAAGACCTTCAAATGGAGGATTAATTCAGCTTGATGGTGGCTCTATTGGTCAAGTGTGATTGGGCCTACCTAAAAGAAAAACCCCAGAATGTAATACCTAATGCTTTCACGGAGAAACTTTTTTATTAACCCTAAATTCAGCAGTTATTTTTAGAATTGAATCATGTCCTCCCCACATGCTCAAATCAAAGTGATCAAACAAAGGCCCCAATTTTAGGTGGATTATGGACAGTCCCTCCAATATTGTATATCGAGTTTATACCCCAATTCAAAGTGATCAAACAAAATCCCCAATTTTAGGTAGATTATGGATAGTCCCTCGAATCTATATTGAGTTTATCAGCGCTATTGAAAAGGTTAAGCATTTATTAGTCCACTACAAGGAAGAAATTTAAATTCTCCAACAAATATCACTACAAGTTAAGTGTCTAGTTTCTACCAAAGTCAACAAGGAAGACCAATAATAAACACACGTTTGCGACAACGAGGATGTTGAAATAATTTTCTTCGCTAGATCATTGCACTCTGAGTCCCTCATTCATGAACGTCCGTCGAGGGATTCCCTTGTTTAGATATATTGGTAGACACTTTGTACTCCTTGTTTCCATTATTAGAAGACTAACAGGAAAATGAAGGGGTCAGAGTCTACAATATTTACAGTGTCAATTGTTAAATATTTTATCCTTTCAACTATTGGATATCATTAAGGAAATTGGAACAATTCAAACACTTATATTCAAATATTGGTCTTTCTTTCAACCTAATGTTTACAATTCACGACATATAAATAACATTGACAGATTTATAACTCAAATACAAGGATCTTTCTTCTTGCTCCTCCGCCCAAACAAAGTTGTGGTCCTAGACTATGAAAAGTATACATTATTTTGGTTCTGATTTCATTTAAATACTGGGTTTTTTAAGGTTACATATATTGAGTATTTGAGACTAAGTCTGGCGGAAATGCAATCGCATAATACATTACAAATTTCAAACAACATTTTGGATGGAAAAATATTAAACCCTTATATTTATAGAACTACAAGGAACTCCAACAAGAAACACATTTAACTTTTATCCACATATAAAATTCTACACAAGTCTAAAATGCTATACATACCTGTAAATTCATGACAACCAAGTCGACAGCTTAGCTCTGCATAATCTTCTGGAGGAAATAGAAATTAGGGAG
>LPNX010025488.1:6006-103518 GCA_001517045.1 Pseudotsuga menziesii | reverse complement strand
AAGGAAAATAAGGAAAAGGATATGCAACAGAAGTAGTCATGGAAGGAAGGAAGGACAATCCTGGTAGAAGAAGTAGTAAGGAAGGAAGATGCAATAGAAGAGGACAAAAAGACAAAGAAGAAAAAGATAAGGAAATAAGCAACTAAAGATGAACTTGCGACAATAGAAGAAGATAGTTTGTGATAGAAGAGAAGCCATGACCGAAGGAAAGGATGTTCCAAAGAAATATGTGATAGAATAAACCATGTTAGAAGGAGGAAAATGGAGCAATGGCTAGAAAGTGACAGTTCAAAAATATCATGGGTACGAGGTTGGATAGAGATGATGGAAGCTACACGTATAAAATAATCATTGTAAGTCAGGCTATTTGTGTCTACTGATATGTGTTGCTAGAATAGGAAAGACAACATGTTGGCTAACTATATGAAGTTGGATTAGAGTGACATGTAAGCGTATATAAAAGGAGGAACCCAAGCTATAGGCAGCTTAACCTTTGGTAATTTAGCTCCTGGAGAATTATCTCTTGGTTAGTTAGCTATGGATCATGTGTTAGCTTCTTTAAGTTGTGTCATCTGTTAGTGTGTTGAGTCATGGAGAGGAGTTGAAGAACTTGTATCTGAGTGCGTAGGGGTGTAGAAGATATTGAGTCGATATAGGCTATGTGCGGATTGACAATAGAGTCATAGAGTAATTTGAGTCAATCTAGGCTATGTGTGGATCATCAGTAGAGTTAAGTAGAGAAGGAATAATGATAGAAGAATAGAGACCATGAGAGGAGGAAGAATTCTATATAGATAATAAAGAAATACTTAGAATAGAGTTTGTAGCTTAGTGCGAAGATGAAAGGGTGCCATATATTTATCATTACAAATGATGAATTCCTTTGTGGTTTTTCCCAGATATGTTTCCACATTAGATATTGTGTCAAGTGTGTGAATGATGAACGTACTTTATTCGCATATATATGTTACTGTGAATGTGTGTTTATGTACTTGATTGTGATTGAGTTTATATGTATTTGTTGCATAATTATCGTTGTATGCATCTATGTTGTATCGGGTTTGTTGTTATAATACCCATTGAAGGATGAGTTTTATAATAGTTTAAATATGAATAATAAGTATAAATACCCTACCCATCATCTTTTGTCAAGCACCTTGGTAGAATACCAAGGGATAAGAAATACCCCACCCAACTACAGAAACCTGGTTCTGGAAGTTCTTCATGTTAGATTTTTATCGTTTAATCAATATGATCTAGGATCTTATATGAGAGAATAACATGCACAACAATAATCACAAGAGACAAGAGACACAAATATTTTTCCTCGAGGAAACCATAAAGGATAAAACCCCGCAACTATCTCAAAGATAGAATGAACACGAATAGAAAAAGTAAAACTCAAGAGTACAAAGATGATCTTCAACAGCTGTTCTCTCTCTTAGTTGTGTGAGCTAATTCTCTCTCACTCATGTGCTACTATTGAGCGAGTGTGTGTTTCATATAGAGAGTATCACTTTCTATTTATACTTTTTTTCCACTTGACATTTACTCTACAAGGCCGAATTCTCTAGGAGAGTCTAATAACCCTAATAAAACTCAACTATGGGGACTATTTCCTCGACTTATAATGGAGGGTTAACCTCAATGAATTTACATGACTTAATTCTACTAATTACTATCCTGATCAGACGGACAAACATCTCCATCGAGGTGCAATGAAATACAATAATAAATATACAAGTGAATACATTCCAAAGTTACAAATACATCAACAATCCCTCTTAACTAGAAAGGTATTCTCTTGACACAGTTCATCAGAACAAGTCTTTGTCAGTGGATCATCATCAAAGATGTATAATCATCAATATCACTGCTGCTTCTATCTCAAGAAATGGTGCTATCTCTCAAATCTACTCATCATAGGAATTTCTACAGATCCATCCCTTTTTCATCCTGGATGTAGGCCTAGCCTCCAGGTAGGTCTTCATCGACAGATCCAACCCTTTTTCATGCTAGATGTAAGTCTATAGTGCTATCCCTTTTTCATGTTGGATGTAGGTCACCATCTATAGATCCAACCCTTTTTCATGCTGTATGTAGGTCTACAGTGCCATCCCCTTTTCATGCTAGATGTAGGTCTCCATCTGTAGAGCCAACCCTTTTTCATGCTAGATGTAGGTCTACAGTGAAAACCCTTTTCATGTTAGATGTAGGTCTCCATATACACAACCATTCCTTTTTCATGCTAGATGTAGGTCTATAGTTCCAACCCTTTTTCATGCTAGATGTAGGTCTCCATCTATAGAGCCAATCCTTCTTCATGCTGGATGTAGGCCTTGCCCTCTGCAAGGTATTTATCTATAGAGATTGTCCTTTTTCATGATGGATGTAGGCCTCGCCCTCTACAAGGTTTTTATCTATAGAGACAGCCCTTTTTCATGCTGGATGTATGCCTCTCCCTCTGTGAGGTATTTATCTGCAAAGCCAGCCCTTTTTCATGATGTATGTATGCCTCACCCTTTGAAAGGTCGTTATCTATAGAGCCAACCCTTTTTCACGCTAGATGTAGGCCTCACCCTTTGCAAGGTATTTATCTACAGATCATCTCATTGTCACACTGAGCACAACCCAGATACACATAACACAACATTCACATTCACCATCATGGTAGGGCACACCTACTACCATCTGGGAAAGGATTCAACACTTACATCCACCACCATGGTAAGACACACCTACTACCATCCGAGAAGGGCTCATGTGTATCACTTCCCCTTAGAGGGAACCTCGATCTGAATAACACCAAGCTTCTCTCTAAAGTACTCAAACTTCACTTTGGCTAATGACTTGGTCAATACATCAGCTATCTTCTCATTCGCTGCAACATATTGGAGCTTGACTACTCCTCTTTGCACCATATCCTTGATATAGTGATACTTTATTTGATATGATTCGACTTTTCATGGAACACAGGGTTCTCCGACAACTTCACACAACTCTAGTTGTCGCAATATATACAAGTAGCATCCAAATGGAGATCAAACAGGTCAGATAGTAGCTTCCTTAGCCACACTACCTCACAACTATCCAAACAAGCTATGACATACTCAACTTCAACTCTACTTAGTGCCACGCAGGACTGCTTCCTACTAAACAAAGAGATCACACCTGATCCCATACTAAAGAAGAACCTTGTAGTGCTATTCCTATTAATGGAACTGCCTTCCCAATCCAAATCCACATAACCATCCAAGTTAATCTTATGATTCACCTCATACTTGAGCCCATAATCAACTGTACCCTTCAAGTACCTCAGAATATATTTTGCAACAATTAGGTGAACATGTCTCGGATCTGTCAAGAACTGGCTTAATGTGTCCACGACAAAGAAAATATCTAGTCTTGTAATCATCGAGTATATCAAGGACCCAATCATCTGGTGATACATCATGGAATTAATCGACTAAGATGAAGCATCAATCATTAGCTTCAGGTTTGATGCCATAGGTGTGGCCATGGCCTTGTAGTCCATCATCCTGAACCTCTTCAGGATCTCCACCGCATGCTTCCCTTTTCTAAGGAATATTCCATTTGCACTCTGCCACACCTCTATGCCTAGAAATTAGTGCATCATACCCAAGTCCTTCATCTCGAACTCGGCAGCAAGCTTCCTCTTCGTGTCATTGATCAACCCATTCTCACTTGCCACGAACAGGTTATCTACATACAATATGAGTATCAATGGGTTCTCTTCCTCAAACTTGTAGTAAAGGTTGGAATCTTCTTTACTCTTGCTAAATCCCAAAATAGTCAGGAAGCTATCAATCTTGTCGTACCATGTCATGGGTGCATGTTTCAAACCCTACAAGGCCTTCTTTAACTTGCACACTATGAGTATCCCTAGCATGTGTCTAAAATCCGAGTGGCTACTCCACATACACTTCCTCTTCCACTACACCATTCAAGAACACGGTCTTGACATCCATCTAGTGTATCTTCCATTTCATCACTACGACTAGAGAAAGTACTGATCTTATGGAAGTGTATCTGGCTACAGGTGAAAAAGTTTCTTCATAATCTATCCCTTCCTTCTGGGAGTAGCCACATGCCACAAATATCACTTTATATTTCTCTATGCTTCCATATACAACATGCTTGATCTTGTAGATCCACTTGGAAGTCACAAAAGACTTCCCTTTTGGTCTTGGTACCACATCCCAGACATCATTCTTCATGATCGACTGGTACTCCTCGATCATCACATCCTTCCATTCTTTCTTTTTTGTTGCTTCTTCATAGTTGGAAGGTTCTTTATCAATCATGTCACACAATAGGGCTATCATTAGAGGAAATTTCAAATCAAAATAGCCTCCTAAGGAAATTAATAAAATAATAAAATAATATTTATTAATTTTGGAGAAAGAAAAGAGAAAAACTACTTTTTTTGCTTGTATTTTCAACAAATCTCTTGTGTTTTTACTCAAATTTCGGTCGGGAGATCTTGCTGGATGTGGAGTTTAATTCTGCATCCAACGATCTCTCCCGATCGAAATTTGAGTAAAAACACAGGGAAATATGTCGAAAATACAAACAAAAAAAGTAGTTTTTTTATGATACCTATCCCCAAATTTATATTAAAAATTTGTTTAAGACCTATATGGTATTTCAAATTTAAATCAATTTCAATGGCTAACACATGATGCCATGGAATTTGAATTAAGGTTAAAAGGCTCATTTTGAGTTAAGGAGTAGGACCTAGTTCTCTTCCTTTCTCTGTGAATTTCTTTTGGAGCGCCATATCTTTCTGCACCTTAAATAGCCTCATGTACCCATGCTGGTTTTCTCTTGTAATAATTCTTCTCATGGGGTGGATTTATTGCTTCCTGAGGTTCTTCCATTTATTGATCTTCTTTTGGAGTTGCTTCAATCATTGTTGTATCTCAAATCTTGGGTACTTATGTTTCTTCAAGATCTTCAATAGGTCTCTTTTTGGATTTGTTGTAAGCATAGTCTTCATCAAATTTCATGTCCCTGTTGATGTTGATATTCTTGAATCCTGGGAAATATATTCTATAATCCTTTGATCTTTCAGTATATCCCACAAATATACCCTTCTTTCCTGAAGGATCTAACCTCGTCCTCTTTTCTTTCGAATGTGTATGTACACCGGGAAACCAAATATTCTCAGATGGTGGACTTCTGGTTTCTTTCCATAGAATACTTCTTTTGGTGTATTGTTCTCAAGTACTCTATGCAAAGTATGATTCTGTACATACACAGCTGTCCTAGCAGATTCTTCCCATAGATGCATAGGAATATCCTAATCATGAAGCATTTCCTTTGCTGTATCCATAATCATTCTATTATTCCTTTCTGCAACTCCATTCTGTTTTGTACTGTATGGAGCGGTCAACTCCCTCTTAATCCTCATCTCTTTGCATAATTATTTGAATTCATCTGATGTGAATTCTTCACCATTGTCTGATCGAAAGGTCTTGATTTTATTCTCTGTGTGGTTCTCGATCAAGGCTTTGAATTCCTTGAACTTACTGAATACTTCATCCTCGCTTTTCAAGAAATATATCCATGTCTTCCTAGAAAAATCAGCAATGAAAGAAACATAATATACATACCCACTCAATGAACTGAATGACATCGGACCACATACATCGGAGTGGATGATTTCCAAGATTCCTTTTGCCTTGCTCTTGCTACTTGGAAATGTCTTCTTTGTGTTCTTTCCCTTCGCACATCCTTTGAAAATTCCTTCATGATTTTCCTTTATTTATGGAATACCTTCAACAAATTTGCTTGCAAGTGGTAGTGTGCTATAGAGCACATGTGAAATCCTTCTATGAAAAAGTTCACTTGGTTCTACTGAGTCATGGACCAAAGCTTGTTCTGGTTGGCCCTTTAATTGGTATAAGCCTCCCTCTTGCTCTCCAATCATTACTGAATCATCTATGGTATTTCTCTTTGACAACATAGGACTTAGCCATATACAAATGCAACCCTAATACCTTTTTCATCCATTGCATATATGGAGAGAAGATTCTTCTTTAGTCTTGGTAAAAACAAGAGATCCTTCATCTTCATAGATTTTCCAGAGTCTAGCTTATATGAAGCTTCACTGCTTCCTTCTATGGGATACTGGTAGCCATCCCTAAGTTTCACTTTGTGGGGTGAATCATGTTCGAATAGATTCACAAAGGATTCTTTGAATCTCTTCATATGCTTGGAATCCCCACTATCTATGAGCCAATCATTTGTTTCATGTGTAACAGTTCCTTTGAGGGAAGAAATCAAAACATATCGTCTTCATCGCTTGAAGAATATTCACTTTATTCTTTGACTCTCTTCCTTGGAGGTTCATCATCCTCTATAGTGTGAGCATGATGTCTCCTTTTGTTGTTCTTCTTGTAGGAGCCACCTCTATTTCTAGGAAAATTTCTGGCAATGTGTCCTTTCTCATCACATGTATAGTATCTGATACTAGATAGATCTCTTCTAGGGTTATCTTTTTTATTCTGGTGTGAATGCTTACCTTTCTTGGGATTATAGTCGTCCCTTCTGATTTTCTTGGTGTGTGCTGTGAGAGCTTGATCTCCATTTCCCATTTTTTCTTCTCAAGCTACTATTCAAGCTTCTTCTTGTGAGAATTCCTTCCACAACCTACTGAAAGTGATTAACTTTCTTCTAACACAAATCCGTTGAATGAAGGAGTCCCATGACGTAGGGAGACCATTCTGGATGGTCATAACAATTTCTCCATTCTCTACTTCTTATAATATAGCTTCAAGTTGTTCTTTGATTTGAGAGACCCTTCTAAAGTATGACTGCATGGTCTATGTATTATGTATATTTACATTCTTCAACTGATTTTGTAAAGTCATCTTCCAATTTATATCCTTCCCTTCAAATAACTTGTTCAAATAATCAAACATCTCTTTAGGTGTCTTCAGGGAACAAAAATGTGGTATAAGGTGATCCTTGATAGAATCAACAATGATCCTCTTGGCCTTGACCAAGTTCTTATTGTGTAAGGCCTTAGCCTCGTCTCCCTCTGGAACTGGAACCTCTCCCTTTATGTAGGTGTCCAATTCATTTTCTTCAAGAACAAGTGAAATCCTATACTTTCATGCTTGAAAGTTATCATCCCCTTCAATATTTTCATCAATATTGGTGTGATGAGACATCTTTAATGAGAACCTCAAATGGAAATACAAGAGATTTATATCTTACCAATTTGAGATGCCCAAACTGGATATGATGCTGGTCTTTTGCAGTGCTGATTTTTTGGTCTAAGGTCAAACTAGGGTTTGGATTTCCTGGAGTTCTACCCAACCAAAAAATTCGATCTTGGTCTCTAAATTTTGATTTTGAGGAGGAGAGAAATCCTATTATGGGCTCACTCAAAAATCCCACTTCTGTGAAAATCCCTAATTTCCCGCTGTAGTGACAGGTAAAAAATTGAAAATGCTTGAAATCAGATTCTGCTTCGATAGGAAGATGCGCCCTTCAATGTAGAGTTATCCTAGACTCCTTTCATTGATTATATGTGTAGAGAAACCCAAAAATTAAGAATCCCTAGCTTCTGCAGCTGCACAGTGTCTTCTTCTCAGTTTACCTTTGATACCATGTTAGATTTTTATCGTTTAATCAATATGATCTAGGATCTTATCTGAGAGAATAACATGCACAACAATAATCACAAGAGACAAGAGACACAAATATTTTTCCTCCGAGAAACCATAAAGGAGAAAACCCCACAACTTCCTCAGAGATAGAATGAGCACCAATAGAAAAAGTAAAACCCAAGAGTACAAATATGATCTCTGACAAATTTTCTCTCTCTCACTTGTGCGAGCTACTTCTCTCTCACTCATGCATTACTGTTGAGCGAGTGTGTGTTTCAAATGAAGAGTCTCACTCTCTATTTATACTTGTTTTCCACTTGACATTTAATCTACAGGGTCGATTTCTCTAGGAGAGTCTAATAACCCTAATACAACTCAAATGTGGGGACTATTGCCCCGACTTACAATGGAGGGTTAAACTTAATGAATTTACATGACTTAATTCTATTAATGACTCTCCCAATCGGAGGAACAAACATCTCCGTCGGGTTACAATGAAATACAATAAGAAATATACAAGTGAATACATTCCGAAGTTACAAATACATGAACAACCCATAGAAAGATATCTCGGGTGAGACTACATCTGCATCATAGGTGCTGCCAAGTGATCTTTCTCTATTGGGCCTATTTCTTGGGCTTTGTTGCACACCAAGGAGGGACTGAACCTGGGTCTAAGAAAAGACAAACTCCAACAAGCAACAGTAAAGTAAAATGGATCTTGGACATTGTTCATTCAGATGTATGTGGTGCAATATTAGCCACTTAATTAAGCGGGTATGTTTATTTATTTTTATCGATAACTATTTCCACAAGACTTGGATCTACTTGTTGAAAAGAAAAGATGAAGTATTTGAAAGGTTCAAATAATTCAAGGCTCTTGTAGAGAATTTATCTCAAAATAAGATCAATACCTTCAGATTCGACAAAGGAGGAGAATTCACTTCAAAAGAATTCAATTACTTTTGCATACAATCTAGGATTAAGAGGGATCTCACCATACCCTATAAATATCAACAGAATGGAGTATCAGAAAGAAATAATAGAGCTATCATGGAAGCTATGAAATACATGATTCATGTCTAAGACCTACACATGCACTTATGAGCTTAAGCAACAAGCACCCCCAATATGTTTAGAACATAATATCCCACAGTTCTCTTGAGAACAAAAATCCAGAAGAACTATTTACCAGAGATAATCCTAAAGTCAACCACCTGAAGGTATTTGGATGTATTTTATTTATACATCTTTCCAAGGATAAAATATCAAAATTGGACCCTTCCAGAAAGAAGGGAATATTTGTTGGATACAATGATCAGTTGAAAGGTTATAGAGATTATATTCTAGATTATCGCTAGATCGAGATCAACGAAGATGTCTTATTTGATGAAGATGCAACTTTCAGTAAGTCCAGGATGAACCATGCATATGAATTTCAAGAATAAGAACATGAATCCCCTAGACTTGAAGAAACCCATAGAATGCCAGACTGCAATGTTGAAGAAGAATAAATACCAAAAGATAATAACATGGTAGAGCCTCAAAGGCCTATGGAAATTCCTCAAAAGTCGATCTCATAGAAGAGAAGCCAAACTTGGATTCATGATGTTATTCAATGTGTAGAAAAATATGGAGGTCCAAAAGGAGGTAAGCGACCAAGGACCTAATCTATCTATGTGTCCTTGATGTGTAATCTTATCGATGCAAAGCCTACCTATTTTCAAAGAATTTGCAAAGAATAAGGAGTGGATGGATGGAATGATCAAATAATACTAGTCTATCATAAAGAGTGATGTTTGGGATGTAGTACCAAGACCAATAGAGAATTAAGTTGTCTCCTCAAAGTGGATATTCAAGACAAAACATTGAACAGATGGAAGTATTGAGAAGTAGAAGGAAATATCATAGCTTGAGGATTCTCATAAAAATAAGGAATTGATTATGAAGATACTTTTTCACCAGTAGCAAAATATACCTCAATCAAAACTATCCTTACCTTGGTATCCAAGATGAAATGGAAGCTACACCAAATGGATGTAAATACATCTTTTCTAAATGGTGTGATAGAAGAAGTGGTAGGAATATCCAAGGACCAATAATAGTCCTTGGTTGTGCATGGGAGAATAATTTTTGAATCACCAGTATAGATCCATATTAACTCCATATCTACCAAGTCTCGAGAGGGATCAAATCCCTTTGATTAAAACCTTTTATTTGAAGAAAAAATTCCACCCTAAGGGATTTGATGGGCCTTTCAACACCTTAATAGATAGTTAAGATGGATTTTTGTTGATGTATTTGTAACTTCAGAAGATATTCTGATGTATATTATCATTTTATGTTGTTGTGCCTGCATTGGCGATGCGTGTTGCCACTTTACGGTATGTCTAAATTGTGTCTATACCTTGAGATACAACCTCCGTTGTAAGTTGAGGCAATAGTCCCCAGTGTAACATCATGTAATATGTAATTGTGGTATCTCTAGGAGAAGTGGGACATGTAAGATGACATGTAGGATTGAGTCTTATATTTGGTCAGCGACTTGAAAGGTTATAAATAGGAAGGCACTCTCCCTCATTTATACAAACCTCATACACTTTCTAAGGAATTTGAGAGAGAGAGAGACAGTCATAGGAGGAGAGAAATATAGCTATTGAACATTTCTTATTACTGCTTTTGATCATCTTACTATTATGAAGAATTTTGCGGGTTTTTCTCCTTTTATGCTTTCCTTGATGAAAATCTGTGTGTCTTATGTATCTTTTATATATTATGCATTTTGTTGTACTTGTTATTATTTCAAATAAATATCCTAGATAATCTAATCAGATCTTCAAAAAATCTAACATGGTATTAGAGCCTCTTTGAAAGAAGGCATTATGCAGCTGCAAGAACTAGGGCTTCCTAGTTGAAGGTGTTCTCTCCATAGATCATCAAGCAAGGAGGCCTAGGATAACTTGCCTCACTAGGGTGCATCTATTGGTGGTATCATTTTTTGAATCATATAAGTTTCACTATACAACCAAAATACAACTCGAATGGTAGCTAATGGAAATTAGGGTTTCATTCCTGAAAACCCTAGAAGAATGAATTTAGTAATCCTCGAACTTTCTCTATAATGAAAGATCAGAGAAATATTAGAAGCCAAAAATTTTACATGCCGAATAGAAATTCGTTCTTTACACTGTGTAAAAGTTTCAGCCACAAATTCACTATACTTCAGGAGATATGGTTCCTCTAAATCAGGGTTCCAACCTCCTCCAGAATATAGTCATAAACAAGTGACCTAGGGATATTTTCTATATCTTGGGCTAGAAATATCCAAATGAAAATTCAGAAGATGTTTAAGGTAGGGCATGAACTGTAGTTTATATGGTATGCCTTTTAGACCTAGAATGTAAAACAATGACACATGGAAATCTGTACAAATTCGATATGTTGAATATTCCCCAAAATAGTCACCTTGGGAAAATCCGAATAAGTCCCATTTGGATAATCTGTTTCTACTCTATCTTATGGAGTTGGAAACAAGACTTTTCAGGATATTGGAGTGAGAATTTTCAAACTTTAAGGATCCAAAACTTCAAATATACAACAAAATCAATATCAGTCATATCTGTAAAAGAAATTGGAAAACTAGGGCTTCCTATTCTAGGAGCTTCCCTCCACTATTTTAAGAAAAGTAGTACGTTGGAAAACTTGCATTGAAGAGGCCCATGTTTCTATCCAATCAGAAGTTTTGAAATTCCAAGTTTTGAAAATTAGGGTTTCTCTGACAAACCGTGGATCAGCCGGCTCCAGAACCAAGACGGACACCTCAAATCGGTAAGATCTAATTTTTCCTATTTATATTTGAGGTTCTCATTTCAAAATGACTAATCATATCAGCTTGATGACAAGCTTGGTGAAGCTGACAACTTTTGAGTATGAAAGTATAGGACCTTCGTGATCCTTGAAGAAATTGACTTGGATCAGTATTTTAGTAAGGAACTTCTAAGAGACAAAGGGAGATGAGGCTAAGGATAGAGCCAAGAGAATCATTGCAGATTCTATTAAAGATCATCTCATCCCTCATGTGTCATTTTTTAAGACACCAAAAGGAATCGTTCGATGCTATGATGAAGCAATCTAAGAAGATAAAGATATTGTTATAGCACCTTGAATGGCCTCCCCAGATCATGTGATTCATTCATTTGAGGAATGTGTTCCTGAAGGAAGTCATTACCTCTAGAAGACTTTGGGAAGAGTGCACACAAGAAGAAGCTCGACTCATAATAATAGAAGAGAAGATGGGATCAACTGAAAATANAAAGAAGATCCCTCAAGCGATGAGGAATATGAAGGACTCAATTCTTGAAGAACCTCTTATCCATCTTAGCATTTGGATAAGAAATGATGTTGTTATCAATGAAGAGGGTGATGAAGCTGAAGGCTCAAGAAGGAGTCTACCCACAAAACAAATAAAGATAAGTATTTAATTTTCATTTCATGATATTGTTTGGTTATGCATTTGTTTATATTCAATTTATGTGTTATGCATGTTTGAGTATTTGTATTTATACTACTGAATTGCACTTGATGGGTAAGAAGTCAATGATGTTGTACACCATTCCATTACTACTTATGTAGATTTAAACCTATTTGCTTGCATATTAGGAGTAGTACACACTCTTAATAACATTAGGGTATAATGCATCTAGAAGTTATTGTATGTATACATGGTATGGATCAATGTTATAGGATTGGCTAAAATAGTCGCATGGCTATGTGACATATGTTTGTCACTATTAATATATTTTGGAAATTATGATATGTTTATAATCATGAAACTAAAATTGAATTGTATATCATTCCGAAGAACAAGTGATGACAGTTCAGAAGAGGAACTCAAAGCTTCCCCGATCAGAGACACCGTGGCGAAAGAAAGTGCTTCAAAAGAATATAAAGAGAATGGTAGATCCACCTTGAGACATGAATACCATATTGAGCATGAGAAATCATCCAAAATAAATAATAGAATGATGAGACTTCCAAAGAAAGAAAGAGGTCTCAGACACACTCTAGTCATGTGACACTGTTGAGCAAAATCATTGATGCAAAGCCTCCCAACTATGAAGAAGTAGACAAGAAGAAAGAGAAGGAGACTATGATCAAAGAGTACAAGTTCAAGAAGAATGATGTCTAAAGGAAGTCCATAGTGTCTTCCATATGGATATACAAGATCCATCATGCAGTAGATGACAACATCATGGGATACAAGGAAACAAAGAAGGAATAGACTATAAAGAGACATTTCCACTAGTGACGAGTCAAGTATACATAGAGCAGCCACTGGAAGTTGAGACACGTGACAAGCAAACTCATGTGTGAAACTTAAAGAAGGCCTTGTACAAGCTCAGAAGGCACCCATGGTTTAGAACATACAATTACATAAGGAGCTTGAATATCACCTAGAGTGATGGAGCTCTTAACCTTTTCTACAAGGTTGAAGATGAAATCCTATATAGGATGACAAGCTCATAGATGGGTGCGAGAAGAAATTTTCAAAAAAGTTCAAGATAGAGGATCTCGGTATCCAATGACCCTAAATGGATACATAGAATATTATTGGAAGAGGAAGCTACTTGTCACTCCATTACAGAATGTTTCAATACATAGAGTATGAAAGGCAGAGGGAGAATGATGCTCCGCTTCAGAGGAAGTGACTGTAGAAGATCTTGAGGTTCGACATGATGGAAAACTTATTGATGGCTCTAGTATTTACTGAGAGTAAAGAGGTTACCAACCTTTACTTCAAAGTTGAAGGCAGAAGATCAGTGATGCTCCTGTTATATGTTGATGACCTGTTCCTAAAAGGAAAAGAGAAACTCATTAAAGATTGAAGAAGGAGACTTGCTTTCGAGTTCGAGATGAAGGACTTCGGCATGATGTAGTAATTTCTAGGCATGGAGGTGTGGTAGAGTGTGGATGGAATCTCCCTTGGACAAGGAAGTATGCAGTGGAGATCCTAAAGAGGTTCGGGATGATGTGCTGCAAGGCCATGGCCACACCTATGGCATCGAACCTTAAGCTATTGAGTGATTCTTCATCAGAGACGGTTGATGCCATGATGTATCATCAAATGATTTATTCATTGATGTTCCTAGCAAATACAAGACCAGACACATGCTTTGTTGTGAACGACCTGAGCCAGTTCTTGACAGATCCGAGACATGCTCACCTAGTTGCAAAGAATGTAGTGAGGTACTTGAAAGGTACAGTTGATTATGGGATCAAGTATGATGTGAATTAGAAGATTAACCTAGAAGGTTATGTGGATTTGGATTGGGAAAGTAGTGCCATTGATAGGAAGAGACCTTTGGGGTGCTGCTTCAGTATGGGATCAGTAGTGATCTCTTGGTTTAGCAGGAAGCAGTCCTATGTGGCATTGAGTACAAGCAAGGAAAAATAAGTTCCCACTTGCTCGGCTATTTATGAGAGAGGACCAGTGAAGCTCCAGTATGTGATCAGTATCGAGATATCTTGAAATAGGGAGTGATGAGTTCTAGCATAGACAGAGAGATAGGTTATCTGAGCATAAAATCTTGGTGAAGCTCGTAGGTTTCTCAGATGTAATCAGTCTTGTAGGTTGTCCTTGGATGTAATCAGTCCTGGAGAAGCTCGTAGGTTATCTTTGGATGTAATCAGTCCTGATGTGATTCTATGCTAGAAATGGCCAGAGTGAAGTTTGAATATTTCAAAGAGAAGCTTGGTTTTCTTCAGATCAAGGTTCCCTCCAAAGGGAAGTGATGAGTCCAAAAGACACAGATACATAGAGCCTTTCTGACATGGTGGTAGGTTGGGCCTCCCATGGTTGTGATTTAAGTGCTGGAGCATTTCTCGGATGGTAGTAGGTGTGTCCTACCATGCCAATGGATGTCAGTGTTGGAGCCTTTCCCGGATGGTAGTAGGTGTGTCCTACCATGCCTTTGGATGTAAGTGCTGGAGCCTTTTCTGGATGGTAGTAGGTGTGTCCTACCATGCCAATGGATGTAAGTGCTGGAGCCTTTCCTGGATGGTAGTAGGTGTGTCCTACCATGCTGGTGGATGTAAGCACTGGATCCTTTCCCATATGGTAGTAGGTGTGTCCTAACATGTCTTTGGATGTAAGTGCTGGAGCCTTTTCTGGATGGTAGTAGGTGTGTCCTACCATGCCAATGGATGTAAGTGCTGGAGCCTTTCCTGGATGGTAGTAGGTGTGTCCTACCATGCTGGTGGATGTAAGCACTGGATCCTTTCCCATATGGTAGTAGGTGTGTCCTAACATGTCGATGGATGTAAGTGTTGGAGCCTTTCCCGGATGGTAGTAGGTGTGTTCTACCATGCCAGTGGATGTAATCATTGGAGCCTTTACCTGATGGTAGTAGGTGTGTCCTACCATACTGGTGGATGTAAGTGTTGGAGCCTTTCTCAAATGGTAGTAGGTGTGTCGTACCATGTCAATGGATGTAATTGTTGGAGCCATTCCTAGATGGTAGTAGGTGTGTCCTACATTACCGATGGATGTAAGTAGTGGATCCCTTCCTGGATGGTAGTAGGTGTGTCCTACCATGCCAATGGATGTAAGTGCTGGAGTCCTTCTTGGATGGTAGTAGGTGTGTCCTACCATGCTGATGGATGTAAGTGCTGAAGCCTTTTCCAGATGGTAGTAGGTGTGTCCTACCATGCCAGTGGAGGTAAGTGCTAGAAGCCTTTTCCCATATGGTAGTAGGTTTGTCCTACCATGCACGTGAATGTGAGTCCCGTGTTATGTGTATCTGGGCTATGCTTTGTGTGATGATGAGATGATATGAAGATGATGAGGTAATAGTAGGGTACACAGGTATTGCAAGGCATGTAATTAGTCCTAGGATGCTCCTTCAGGTTTTTGCAATGGCATATAATTAGTCCCAGGAGATCTTACAGGTTTTGCAAGAGGCATATAATAAGTCCTAGGATGTACCTACTTGATGGATTTATCGTAGAGACAATAAATACCTACACAGAGGGACATGCCTACATCCAACATGAAAAAGGGTTGGCAATGTATATTAATAGCTAGCAGAGGACTAGGCCTACATCCAACATGAAAAAGGGTTGGAATTGTAGAAACTTCTAATTATAGATAGCATGGGACGATGATCAAATTATAAGAATATGATGGAAGAATCTATGATGAATATTCTCTGACTCCGTGATGATGATGATGCGATGAAAACCTGACCAGATGTGTTGATGACTGTATAGAGAGAGAATACCTTCCGAGTTAAGAGGGAGTGTTGATGTATTTGTAACTTTGAAAGATATTATGATGTATATTATCATTGTATGTTCTTGTAACCCCATTGGGTATGTGTGTTACCCCTTTACGGGATGTTTGAATTGTGTCTAGACCTTGAGGTAGAACCTCTATTGTCAGTCGGGGCAATAGTCCCCAATGTAGCATCATGTAATATGTAATTGTGGTCTCTCTAGGAGAAGTGGGCCCCATGTGAGATGACATATAGGCTCGAGTCTTATATTTGGTCAGTGACTTGAAAGGGTATAAATAGGGGGGTGCTCTCCCTCATTTATACACACCTCATACACTCTCTAAGGCATTTGAGAGAGAGAGATAGTCATAGGAGGAGAGAAAGATAGCCGCTGAACATTTCTTATTACTGCTTTTGATCGTCATACTATTTTGAAGAAGTTTGCAGGGTTTTGTCCTTTATGGTTTCCCCGATGAAAATATTTGTGTCTTGTGTATCTTTTATATCTTATGCATTTTGCTGTACTTGTTATTATTTCAAATAAAGATCCTAACCTAATCTAATCAGATCTTAAGAAAATCTAACAATGTTTAGTAGTTTAATATGTATATCCCTTATATATACTCAAATCCCTCATATGTAAATCCATGATTTAATGATGTCTCAACACCCAGATAACATAGCAAGAAGTATCTAAGTTTCATTAAGTTTTTTAGTTTTAGTTAATATGAATTAATATCTTTTTGGTTTTGAACTTTATGTTGGGGCCTTCATTGTAAAATTTTTATTTACTTAATATCTTATTATTTTATTAAAGTGCCACATGTTGGCTACATAGTAAGCATAAAATTATAGTTCTTCCTCATACTAGGATGTAAAAAGCACCCCTAAGCACAATCAACTTGAAATATGCACAAATGGACTTGATTAGTTAAGATGAAAAATATTTGAAAGAAAAGTGAAATATGTTGTTTGTACCTAAGTAAAAAATTTGAAAATGTATTTTTAAATGATGTATCTATATATATACATCTATAAAACTTGTAATAGTCATGCATATCCCATTTTGTTTTGTCATATTAAGTTATTTATATAATCCCTAAATGTAGGGAAAATGTATGAAAAGTTAGGGAATGAGAGTTATTCTTCAGGTTTGCATGTTGTAGCACAATCATGCATATTCAACCATGTTCCTACAAGCAAGGTATGCATCCATGAGAAAATGTAACATAAAGTCACTTGGAAAGATAGAAAGTGATTAGGTGTATTTGTACTCTAACTTGATCATGAATCATAGATTGAAGATGAAGAGATTCTTTGATAAGTATGAGGAGATATTGAAGAAAGGTAACCTTAGAGTTTGAGAAAAATGGTATTTAAGATCTACTTGCAATTAACAAAGAGTTAAAGTTTGACAATTTTCAAGTTGTTGACATATTAGGTATACATTTTTTTTCTCAAAGTCTGGTTGACATATTAAGTATAATTTTTTTTCTCATAATCTTTATGATTACAACAAATGAGTTATGATTACAACAAATGGGTACATACCCATGTAACTTAGTGGATGTGTATTTTTTTTATATGAACATCAACAAATGTGCCTCGTGTACAGTGGTGTACCCATGTAACTTAGTGGATGTGTATTTTTTTATATGAGCATTAACAAATGTACCTGGTGTATAATGGCCTGTGCATTTTGTACTTACAAGTCAAAGTTACAATATAACCCATATTAAATTAGAGGAAGAGATTAAAAACTAAATATGTATTATTTATTATTAGGAAGTTTTAGAATATAACCCTAATTGTTGTTATATGACATTGTGAATGATGTATATTAATTGTAAAATTATGTTAGTGTGGGGGTAACACCTCTACCCACATGATGATGGGGTTGGGAAGAAATATGGGAAAAACTTAATTGAGTTATTTATCTATGTGATCAATGAAAGTAGAAACATATTAAATATATATTAAGACTTATAACATGCTCATCAATATAAATATATACAAATGCTTGTGATAAAAGTTATATAAGATATAATCTTTGTGTAATTTTGTGTAAGATAGGTTTATATATATATATATATTATATGTGTAGTGTATTATCTAGAAATTTTGGATATATATTTTTTATTAATTTGTTTTAATAGAAATATAGAAGCACTTTTATTAGTATTTATTATTTTTTAGGGATGTATCATTGTATCAAGACGGTAGCAAGGTTCTTTACAGCTTATTATGGGGAGATGTTGTCAGGTAATTTAACATTATGCTACCAAAAATAAAATAGTATTTAAAAATTCATAGGTGTAAATTTTTTCATTAAGTGTAAGAAATTTAAGATAAAAAATTTACACCTCAAGCTTCTAGGTGATTGATAAATCCTCGTTTAAAATCTATGTTGGCTTATGATATTTTTTCATCCAAAAGAAACAAAGTGTTTTACAATCCAGTACAGGAGAGATGTCACACAACTAATAAAGTCCATGTAAAAACGACAACCAATATCACAAAAAGAAAAATGTAAACTAATAAAATAAAAAATTTAAAATCCATCTTAAATCTATTTTAAAGAATAATTTGTGAGTTATTAATTTATTTTAAAGTTTTTATATATCAAGCAAGGATTTTACACTTCAAAAACTTGGAATTTTTCTAAATACTTCAAAAATCCAAGTTTAAAATAAATCTATATTAATAACTATATACAATTAAGATATAACCCTTAAAAAAAATTTCTAATTAAAATAAGTCCCTTTTCAGTCAAACACCTTTCTGTTATTGTTTTCTCTTTATATTGGCCCTGTTTATAATATTGCTCTCCTTATTGTTGTACTTTTGAACTTGCCCTGTTGAACAGGCTTTATCAACTGGTTTAAAGATCGCTCTCTTTCTCAACTGAATTAGCCTCTGATTACCTCATTTCTGTCGAGTAGAAGTTTGCATTTAAATGCTTTGACATTGAATTTCATTTTATTTATCTTCAGATTGTGTTTGTTATTATACTTCTTCTTCTGTTCAGTCTAAATTTACCATAGATTGCCTTCTTTCTATCTCCCTGGCCATAAAATGAAAGCTCAGTTGGTAACCGCTCCTATATTCAATCAACAACCATCATACATTAAACAGATTACAGAAGATATGTAACGAGGGGATAACAACAAATTGTGAAGTTTGTTCATCTGAACCCTCTCAATGTTTATATCCCATCAAGTATCCCAGAGGTAATTGGACCCATTTCTTGTAAAGTTTCAATCAACATATTGTCTCTTGGCAGACTCCATGAGAATAACTCTGTTTCTATATTCTTAATAATCCCAGACCATTCTTTTCCATCTCTGTTTCTATATTCTTAATAATCCCTGTCCATTCTTTTCCATTTCATTTGCACTTACTGATAGCCTCTTTGACATAAGAAGCTTGCGCTTTCCATTCAGTCCCAGAGCTTTGTAATATCTAAGCACATGTGATATCCTTTTTCCTCTAGTCAAGTAGAAGTTTACATTGTGAGGAGTAAACATGTCAGAAGCCAGAAATGGGAGGATAACAAATACCAATGAATGTTAAATCCCACTCCCTTGACAAAATTTCAAACTGTATGTGCTACAAATTCAATGGAATACTGGGCAGGGTAGCAGATTCAATGTAATGCGCTGCTTATTATTGGAATACTGGGCAGGGTAGCAGATTCAATGCAATGCACTGCTTATTATTGTTGGTGAAGATGGCACAATTAAAAAAGGGTAGCAGATTCAATGCAATGCACTGCTTATTATTGTTGGTGAAGATGGCACAATTAAAAAAAAATGTAAGCAAGTATACGGTGTAATATATATAACTCAATAGAGTTTAGATCAAATAGCATGGTTGAGATCATTGGTTGTTATACTTTGTACTTAGGTTTAAGTGTAACTAGTAACATGTTATACTAAACATTGAAGATACCTTGATTCTTTCTGAAGAACACTAGTCTATTCTTATATTCTTTACTTATATTCTTATATTCTTTACTTATAACAGGTAAAGAAGCCAATAAGCCTGAGCTTAAAAAACATGTAAGTTAGGTCTATCCAAGGGACCAGCAGGTAAGTCAATGGTTGACTTCGCTGTTGGTTCGTTGAATGAACCAAACTTACTTGTTTATTAAGGATAAGGATAGCCAGCTAATACCCCTCTACTCCATTGCAATATTGAATCCAAATCCAAAATGATTTTTTCACATGGAATATCAAAGTACAAACGTTGAACTTATCACTTGGATAAAGACAGAGATGATGGATCAGATTACAAACCTTCTTGATACGAAAGCGACAATACCGAAGGTGAAACCAGACGCTCCTCGTCAAAATATGCTGAAGATAATGTTCACAGTGATTGCATTGTCAAAATATGCTTAAGATAATCATTACAGTCATCGTAAGGCCCTCGGCCTCGCGATGACTGTAATGATTATCTTATGCATATTTGACCTAGAACTGTAATCGCAACGATGGAAACTTGTGTTTTCCTTTGTCACGACGCAGAAAAGTCCACCAGCAGCGTGCACGATCCAGAGAGTCCATAGTTGCCTCGGATGAGCAAGAGAACTAGTCCACTTTTGGTATTCATATCGAATATAAGGTTTAATATAGATACAATGTATCTAGTCTACTTTCGTAGGTATGCATTTAATTTACTTAATAATATGAGAACCATGGGCAGATGCAGAATGTGAATTCGAAAATGTAGCAGGTCATTTGAAAAAAAATTCAAGCATGGACCAATGGGACGGTGAAATTAAGGTGGTCAAAATATCGATGAAAAAGTGTAAAACTATCTTGTCAACTAAAAAAATTAATTAAAAATAAACATAGGTAAAGGAGAAAGGAATGATGTTTTTACATGAAAATTGAAAAATTAAAAATTATAAAAGTAATTATCAAAGAAGAAAAAATTAAAAATGATATAAAAGTAAGAAGCAAACTTTTTACTCAACTATTTACACCGGATGACAAAAAGGGTTATAAATATTTCTACTTTTAATAAATATTTTAATATCTAAATAAATATAACTAAATATTTTAATTTAAAAAAAATCTAAAAATAATGATATAGGAAAAATCTAAAAATAACAATGAAATCATGAAACTTTATTTAAGTTTATAAACTTAAAATGTATGTTATATTTAAAAAAATATATGGAGACTTTGAAATACTGGCCTTAAGTGACCTTTTAAGTGACCATATTTCTAATAAACAAATAGAAAATAATAGTAGAATTGAAATGATGTGAGGAATTTTACTTCGAATTAATTAAAATATTGTTTTTAATCTATTAAAAATGAGTGTATTATATATTTTAGTATAATTTGGTTTATCTTAAATAATAATGATTAATGAATTATAACTAATAATAATTATAATTATTGATAATAAATTTTGCTTTCATAAAAAAATTCAAACTTTAATTCGTTATAAATTTTAAATATCTATGGTTTAATTAAATGTAAAAAAACCTTAAATATATCTTACAGAAAACACAGTAAGAATATAGAAAATCTAAATTAATGAAACAATTTTTCTTGAACATGTGATTTACCATTATTAAAATCCTAGACATCATGCAAATGGTATATCCCTTAGAATATGATATAAAATATTTTAAAGTTTAACTCATGAGTATATGCTTGTTGCGTCGAGAGACGCATTCTACAGTCCGGTATGAGGTAGAAGTGTGATTCCGTGCTCAACGTGGAGATGACACGTGTCACATAAAAAAGTCGGCTTATATATCTATATATACAAGTCGGCTTAATAATTAATAATCTTATATATATATATATATATATATATATATATATATAGATATATTTGTAAGTAAATCAAAACATCTATACACACTTCAAAACACTTCAAAACAATAAGTACAAGCTGGACCTTCGGAATAAGGCTGAGAGGTATGCGAATGCGTATAATTTAAGTTTCTATATCAAGTATGCATATGAGAAACTGATACGAGTAGATTATTATAGTATTTGAAGTATTCTCCCCCGTAGTCCATTTTTCTGTGATTGATGGCGAGCACCATAATCCATCTGCAATCAAAGGCAGATCGCAGTCTAATGCAGGAGATAAAACGCCCTTCATATACAGTCTATACTCAAGTAAAATGCAGTCTAATGCTGGAGATAAATCACACTTCATACACAGTCTGCAATCAAAGGCAGATCGCAGCCTAATGCTGGAGATAAAACGCCCTTCATATACAGTCTATACTCAAGCAAAATGCAGTCTAATGCTGGAGATAAATCACACTTCATACACAGTCTGCAATCAAAGGCAGATCGTAGCCTAATGCTGGAGATAAAACGCCCTTCATACACAGTCTGTACTCAAAGCAAAATGCAGTCTAATAGTTTGGCATGCGCAGAGTATTCTCAAGAGTCAATATCAAAAAGAAAAACGCAGTCCATGTGAAGACAGTCACAACCTATATGTCGAGGTTCAATATCATGCAGGCAATGCTCCAGACAAATCGCAGTCTAGCAGTTGGGCCAGGCAGAGTATTCTCACGGGTCAATATCAAGAAGGAAAGCACAGTCTATGTGAAGACAGTTGCAGTAGATAAAGAATGGCCATTTCAAAGACATTGCAGTGGATATTTCAAATAAAACACAAGGATTAGGCTAGATAGGCCTCTACAATTGCGGTGTAGTAAATGTGTTATGACTATATGAGCATCTGACCATTTTACAAACCCTAATCCTATGCAATTGTTATTTTTCCCAACTCTTTTGCAAACCCTAAATATTATGGGCAAAAGTATACCAGCTTTTAGTCGGTCCAATGAATTTAAGGCGTCGGAGAATCTGCAACTACTCCCAACCGATGGATTCTTCCACCTTCAGCGTCCTTCCCTCTGATCCACACTAGACTTGAATATAACTTTTTCCAGTATCGCTATAAGCAACATCCCTGTTGATCGTTAAAATTTAATATCTCATAATTCCCCATTATGGAGACGTGGGACAGTTTCCCGTAAACAGATCTTCGATGTTTATCTAGAAAATTGGAGACTTGGGATAGTTTCCTGTAAACAGATTTTCGATGCTTATCTAAAAGAATGGCAGATGCTATATTTCCTCTCCAGTCAATTTAAAATTGGGCTCCAAGTTTTAAAGAGGTAGAAGCCAATTGCCATCAATATAGAAGTTATGTAGCAGCTCACGTGTCGTTTTGACCCAATGCCAAAAGTTTCAATATAGTTATGACACCGGCAACAAGGAAGGTCATGTGTTCGAAAGCTTTGAAACAGTCTGACGGTTATGATTCTTCCTTTGACCATTGTATTCTTTTCAGTGACGAACTGCAGCAGTCTGGATAGTCTGGATGGTGTGAGGAGCCAGTTAAGACTGAACAAAATTTATTATTTTGAATCTTTAGTTTTATTTTTTATTTTTTTTAAATTAAAAATGTAAGAATCATTTAAATTGTTTGTATGAATAGATTCAGTAAAGCTAAAATGCTCTTGTAACATTCATATTATGGATTTAATAATTTCTCTCATATATATATATATCCCCAAAACAAATAAATGAATCAAAACAACTCTACACACTTTAGAATAACCTTGAGATAAATTTCAGAGTTTGTGTGTATGCGAATGCATGTAATTTGAGTTTCTGTGTCAGGTGGGTAAACTGTTTTCAATGCCAAATAAAGGCCAAATAAATAATTTTTTATATGTATTTAAAAGAAATAGTTTGATGAGAAAGTTAGATCTCGCAGAGTCCGGTATCTATAAAATATGATATACGCGTAAACTATTTTCCAGGCCAAATAACATTTACAGTTTATATGAGTAAATTCCAGTTAATTAACACAATAGCAATTGGAACATTGGATTATTTTGATGTCTCCAGACCTGAGTTGGATTATGTTAAGACATTTGGAACATTAGCACAACAGCCATGGTAGGCTCGGCCCCCTTAATTAAGTTTGAGGCTCACATTCTGCCATCAACGGTGTGCTTCTCCTGAATAACCTGATCTGCAACAGAAGAGTCTCCAAAGACCAGAAACCCAAAATCTCTGGCTCAGCCAACATCTACCACATTGCCGTAGTGACCACAATAATCCTTCGGCCTCTCTTTAGAGGTGTCCAATGATATTCCTCAAATAAAAATCTATAAAAGTCTTGCCATTATAGTTTTACCCACCCCCCCGGTTTATATTGGTTTTTGTTATTATAATAGCAGAGAGAGATTTGTGTTTTATTATTATAATAGCAGAGAGAGAGTAGGCTTACTCCGCTCGGCCCATTTTCTGAATATCTGCACAGGCATGCAACCCTAAATTCGTAAAAACCAAGGAATAGAAATGAGAGGTTTGCACCTCGAAATATTTGATCCCTCTCGGCGCATGATAGAGCCGGGTAAAGCTGGATCTACGCTGATGGTATATTTCTCCGAATATGATATAAATGATGTTTGTGGTACATATAATATGACATAAGTATATTGTAGTTTTGTTTCCAAGCTTTTATATATTAATGCAAAAGATAATATATTTATTTTAATTTTAGAGTTTTGTTTTGAAGATTTTATAAATTAATGTAAAAGGCAACATGCTTACTTTATTATTACAGTTTTGTTTACTTTATTATTATAGCTTTGTTTTGAAGTATTTATATATTGATGTAAAAGACATTATGCTTATTTTAATTTTTAAGTTAGTTATAGTTTTTTGGTTTGACTATCATAATTTTGTGTTTATTATTATTAATAATTTCTTAATAATTTTAAGTTTTACTAGTTTTAAGTTTTAAGGGTGAAAATGAGTGAATCTTCCCCATATCTAAGCAATCGATCACGCCTCTTAGTCAAAAGGTGTCAATTGAATGGCAAATGCTTTCTTGGAGAGGTGGAGAGGTACTAGAAGGGAATCCAACAACTGTTGGAAGGGGGGTGTACCATGATGCAGATAGCCATGGTGGCACACTATCTTAGTGATATAGGGTGGGTTATGTTAGAATTTGAATGACATTTAGATCTTCAAGCAAAGAGTTCTGATTATGTTGCAGCAATTGAATGGAGAATGAAAATACAAATCCAACAAGACAAACCACACAAGAAATGGACAAGTATTGCTCAGGAATTTACAGTATATTCATCATAATAATATCCGGTGTACAATAGAATACAAATAGGTAGAATTCTAATGCATGAGGAGTGAATTTGAATTCTCCAAGTGGATAAGACTGTATCTAACTCAAGGTCTCCCAATCAATATCGGAGTCCATCAAGTCAACTCTTTGATGACCAATAACTCCAATAGATAGTAACAACTAGTTAACTTAGTGCAACTAAGTGTGGTAGGTGAACAAAAGCGCTCCTCCACATGCAACCATGCATTATCCATACAATAGTAGCACTAGCCTAACCGACTGTGAAGTAACTGATTGTAACTGAGGGATAACTAAGACTAACTAGTGCTAACTCCAACTAACTGAGGTAGGTTGGTACCAGGACACCCAGTGGCTCCTAAAATGTAGGGATTGGTCTAGGAGGCGCCCCCACTGATGCATGCACATGCAGTAAGTGGCAGTTAACCACTAGCATTGTCCCCCACACTTTGATGACTGGTACATGTGGCCCCATTGGGCCATGTGGACCCAATTGCACTAGTGGACTCATTTAAATAATTTAAGGTTCCTAAGTTATGCAATAATTAATCTAATAGACATTTGATCAAGGGAGGATTAATAATCCTAACACCCCCCTGAGTCCTAACTTGGACAATTATGGGCCCTGGTAACAAGACCATAGGTCACCAAAATACAATCTACAAGATATAATACAAATGAAGTAGGAAAACCTCTTGGGAAAGCCCCCTCAAGATAGGAACTAAGGATCAAGCCTTAATGCTCAAAAGCGACCTAAGAAAGGTAAATCTCTTTTCAAAAAAAGACTTGGTAAAAATATATGCAATCTGGTCCTCTGTCGGACAGTAGTGCAGTGTGAAGGTTCTGTCATGCACCAGTTCCCGAATGTAGTGCATGTGAACTTCTATGTGCTTTTTCCTCTACTTCTGAATAGGATCACTGGAGATCTTGATTGTACTCTGGTTGTCACAATAAAGATCTATTGTAGGTGAAGTATGAATCCTGAACTCTATCAATATGCCATACAACCAGACAACCTGAATAACTACATTCACGGCTCCCCGATACTCTTCTTTTGCTGAAGAAAGTGCAAGGACTGCTTTCTTCTTGATGGACCAACATATTGGCCTAGATCCAATCATGAATACAAAACCCAAGGTGGATTTCCTATCATTTCCATCTCCTGCCCAGTTTGAGTCTGTAAAGACTGTGAGATCCAGACATGCTCTAGCAGCATAGTGGATCCCATAATCAATGGTACCCTGCACATAGTGCAAGATCCTCTTTGCTGCCTTCCAGTGCAGCTCATGTGGCTCCTGCATATATCTGGCAGCAACTCTCACAGCATAGGATATTTCTGGTCTCGAATGAGTGAGATACAGAAGGCTTCCAATGAGATTTCTATAAAGAGTGTTGTCCACCAAGGGTGTGGACCCACCTTCTTCAAGCTTGATTCCTGACAAGAAAGTGCAGTGGGCTGCCTTGCAATCCTCCATGTGGAACCTCTTAAGCATGTCTGATGAATATCTGGACTATGAGATCATGATTCCTGAATCCTTTTAACTTACTTCGAGACCAATGAACTATCTTAGCAGTCCTAAGTTAGTTATATAAAATGTTTTATTAAGAGCATACTTGATGCTTCTCAATCCAGCAACAGAGCTACTAGTAATGAGCAAGTCATCCACATACAATACAACTAGAGGAAAGAACCCCTCCTTCTTCATGTAGACATTGCAATCATATTTTTACCTTTCAAACTTTTGAGAGATTAGGAAGGAATCCATCTTGAAGTACCATGCCCTTGGGGCTTGTTTGAGTCCATACAGTGATTTCATCAATCTACAGACTAAGGAAGGATCATCAATAAACCCCTTAGGTTGTTTCATATAGATCTCCTCCTCCAGATCACCATGGATGAAGGAACTCTTCACATTCATGTGCTGTACTTCCCATCTCTTGGAAGCAACAATGGCCAATACCAGCCTAATGGAGTCCATTCTAGCTACAAGAGTGAATGTCTCACTATAGTCCAAGCCTTGGATTTGAGAAAACCCTTTTGCCACAGACCGAGCCTTGTACTTGGTTGTGGTCCCACCAGCAGCTATTTTGGTTTTGAAGACCCATTTGCACTGTACCAGTTTCTGTCCTGGATGTAAGGGGACAAGTTCCCAGGTCTGGTTGTCATGTAGTGAATAAAACTCCTCATCCATGGATGCCTGGCATCTATGATCATGACAAGAATCCTTGAAGGATTGGGGATCTGACCCGAGCATCATAAAACATCATTCAACAAGAAGAAGATTTGTGTGAGATAGTGCTACAGTCTCCTTCTGATACTAGGACCTCATTCTTCTTTTGTCATTTGAATCCCCAACACCATCTCTAGCTGCTTCTATGAGCTGCTTACCCATTTAGGCTGCTGGAATGAAGTAGATGCTAGATTTGGATCTAGATCTCTTTGAGCTATGAACTCAATGTCTGGATCACACTAACATGAATCCTCTTCTAAATCTGAATAAAAAATGTTAGGATTTAAAACTGGAATTGCAATAGGAAGTGAAGGAATGTTTATACCTTCATCAGCTTCGAATGGAAGCTGTGATTATGCTGGAACTGAGAATGGCATAAAGTGAGAGAAATAGTATGCCGTAGAGGCATGATCAACAATCCCTTTCACTACAATCTCCCCTGTTGAGATATCGGTGATCTCTACTAAGTCAGGTCCAAACAATACTTGCTTCGGTGAGCCAGTATGGGTCCTCCGATAAATAGATAATAGATTAGCTCCAAGTGAGGGCACATATAGGACATATCTGAACACAAGATGCTTCGCTATGATGGTTCCCTTTCCTGTTGCTGGGATTTCGGAATCATCTCCCATGTGAATAGTGGACCCTTATTTGACACTGAGAGAGGAGAAGAGATCCTTGGATGCAACCATGTGGTTGGAGGCTCCTGAATTAATCAAATAGGTGGTAGACCAAGGTAGTCCTACTTTCAAAGCATGACATCTTTGATGTCCATTATCATACTATTTTTCTCCTTGAATGTTATGCTACTTGAGAAGAGAAGACATTTCATCAAGTTCCTTCCTCATACAATGATATTTAGGGTGATACCCTTTTTCACAATAGGGCCATAGATTCTTTCCAAATTTCTTCTTCTTAGAGCCGGAGGCCCTTTCGGAAGCTTGTTGATTTTGTTTAGGCTTCGAATCAGCTACCTTTGGCTCCTTCTTCTTTGATTTCCCCTTTGCTTGCTCTTTGGGAGAGTTAGTAACTAGCAGAGATTGATCTTTGGAGATTTGGATGACTCCCATTCTAATCAATTTGTTTTTCTCTTTGATTAAGGAATTAGAGAATGAATCTAAAGAAGGAAGTTTCCAATCAGGAAGGCTTTCCCACTTGAAATGAAACATAGAGACATAGACAGAGTACTCAAGACCTAGTTTTCTGAGTATTGAAAGGACATTTTGCTCATCCTTCTGCTCTATCATGCATTGTATTCATTGTAGCAATAGAGACTTGAATTTGGATAAGAATTGCTCAGTAGTCTCGAAACTACTGGGATGTAAAGATACCAACTCATTCTATAGAATGTGTCCCCAAAGCTCACCTTGTTTGTTAAAAAAGCTATCAAGATTCTCCTAGGCTTCTTTGGTTGTCCTCAATCCTTCCACATGGAAGAGGAGATCTATGGAAATATAAGTACATAAGTACCTGAATGCTTCATCACAACGGTTTAGGAATTTGTTTAACTCTACCGACTGATGAGGTTCATCCTCCCATCCATGTATAATTCTATGGTAGCCATTCTTATGCAAGGGAAGTTGCATATCAATCCTACAATTAAGGTAATTGGAAGTTGTGAGGATCCGTGGCTCATGAGTTTGAGAACTCATAATTGCTTCGGTAGGGAGACAACAAATACTTCTTTCAAGCTATGTATCACCTGTCAATTTCATTGCAAATAACACTAAAACATAAGAACTATTAGAATCATTCTTTTCCTCCAGACATGAACATGTTTTCAGGGTCTGTTATGCCCTTTCTGATGCTCTGACTAAATCCAGAGCTAGCAAATTTTCATAGGGAACATCTATGGAAACCCATCTGCTTCTGATGTTCAATGAGGAGAAACAAGCATGAATCCTACATGAGAAGGCTCTGATACCATGTTAGAATTTTAATACCATTTAGATAATCAAGCAGAGAGTTCTGATTATGCTGCAGCAATTGAATGGAGAATGAAAATACAAATCCAACAAGATAAACCACATAGGAAATGGAAAAGTATTGCTCAGGAATTTATAGTATATTCATCATAATAATATTCGATGTTGTACAATAGAATACAAATAGGTATAATTCGAATGAATGAGGAGTGAATTCAAATTCTCCAAGTGGATAATACTGTATCTAACTAAATCTCTAACTCAAGGTCTCCCAATCAATATCGGAGTCCATCAAACCAACTCTCCAATGACCAATAAATCCAGCAGATAGTAATAACCAGTTAACACAGTGCAATTGAGTGTGGTAGGTGAACAAAAGTGCTCCTCTACATGCAACCATGCAATAACCATGAAATAGTAGCGCTAGGCTAACTAACTGTGAAGTAACTGATTGTAACTAAGGGCTAACTAAGACTAACTAGTGCTAACTCGAACTAACTCAGGTAGGTTGGTGCCTGGACTCCTAGTGGCTCCTAAAATGTATGGATTGGTCTAGGAGATGCTCCAATTGATGCATGCGCATGCAATAAGTGGAAATTAACCTCTAGAATTTTCCCCCACACTTCAATGACTAGTACATGTGGCCCCATTGGGCCATGTGGACCTAATTGCATTAGTGGAATCATATGAACAATTTAAGGTTCCTAAGTTGGGAAATAATTAATATAATATACATTTGACCAAGTGAGGATTAATAAATCTAACAGGTTCCACTAGGATCACCCATAAGGATGACGAGGATGAGTAAAATGGTTTAGAAGACTACCCCCTACTATGGGCATAGGATTTTCTTAGCATTTAGGAAGAGTCAAATATATGAGTTGGGGGGACTTGTATCTTTCGACAAAATCATAGTGGTATGGGTTGATGATGAAGGCTCATCAGAGGACAAGATGAAACAAATGGTGTTTGTCTCATTCGAAGAAGATGTTGAGGGTTGTACTTCTTCAATGATAATTCTTTGAGTATGATAGATAGATTTGCAGAGAATGATTTACAACACATAAGTTTATTTCCCGATAAGAGATATCACCCCGATAGTAGAGAAGAGAAATCTAATCAAACCCTGCAAAACAAATTGTATGGAACTATATTGAACTTTCCATATGCCTAGCATATTAATAACAAGCGAAAAACCCTAGCATGTAGAAGGTAGAACATATGAGGCTCAATAAACACACTAAGAGCACCACATAATGCATTCACAAGGATGATTTAACTATAACTCCATCTATGCAAACATTAGGAACCTTCCTTTCCTCAATTAGCTTTAGTTGGATGTTCACTATCTTGAACTAAAAGTTAGCTGACTTGAACTGAATTTTAACTGACTTGGACTACATGTTAACTGAATTGAACTTAATTTCAATTGTACTTGAACTGAATGTTAATTGAATTCAACTTACTTGAATTGAATGTTAACTAACTTGAACTGAACTAAATATTTAATTGCCTGTAAATCATTTAGTTAACAAGCTAACTTAAGTGTCATCAATGCTCAACTCTTACTTCCATTCATGCACAATTTCTATTATTAACTTTTGCATCAATATTTTTTGTTAACTAATGCATGTTGATTGATGAACATTAAGACCTTATTTGCTTAAATGATTACATTTATTGATGGTTCAATTGATGCTTTGAATGAGGCATTGATTGAGTCATGCATATTTTACTGAAGCTTTATAACTTGAGTTCACTCAAATATTTGCATGGGAAATTCAAATCCTCTTTATATATGCTTATCTCATTATCATTAAATAATTAATGCATGGTCAATATATGTATTTTTTATCCATACTATCATATCATAATCAGAAGAATTATTCCATACATAGTGATGATCATATATATTACCTTGGGGCATATAGTCATATGCTAAAGTAATTCACTAAAGGGGTAGCTAATCCCTAAAGGAGACTTATAACACTTAGTGACCGTTACTAGCAATATATCACATAGTAAAACCACATCCAGAAATAGAGGTCCACAGTATTGATACAACACATGAATTCATTCTTGATACAACACAAGATCATCTCTACAATTAGAGATCCATTCTCATAGGGAACCTTCTATGAGAATAATTAACTTGATATTACACACAAGTATAGTCTTGATATTACTCACAAGATGCAACTTGATATTACTCACAAGATTTACAATACAACATCACCACCTCAATTACATGAGGACACATAGGACTCGATATGACTCATAAGTCTGACTTGATATTACTCACAAGTTTGGAGAATGACTCTTGATGTTGTACAATCAACACTCCCTTTTAGCAAGGGAGACATTCTCTGCTTTACCAAGAATTTCCTTCCATACCAAGATTATCTCAGAAGTATCTCAACTTCGTTAGTGATAGTGGCTTGTTAAAAAATTTGCAATCTGCTTATCAGTATCTTCGTATTGAAATTTTATTTTTACATGACCATGAATTCGATAAAGTAAAAATTGATCTCAGTGTGTTCTATTATAATTCATAGGGTTTTTTAGAAATCTTGACTATTAACACCTAATAACTATAGGCTTTAAGTCTTTCACCCTTGTTGGTAGCATCCTAAGCTACACTACTCCTCAATAGGTAGTACAATCTGAAAAATACATTTAGCTTATTTAGTACTAACCGCATTACACATAGCTAATCCCAAGATATATAATAGGTCTGCTATGTATCAAAATAAATCAAAGAAATTATTCTTACTTAACTCAAAGGTAATCAAACATATTCTTATCCACAAGCATAAAAATTCTATCACTCACCTAAAAAATCCGTATATAATTTTTTTTTGAAACATATTTACGACACATCATTAAAAGTCCCTACATGCTGCTAAAGAAATCTATCATAATTTTTGTACTGTTACTAAGACATACTTTACTACTACCTGACCGATTGTGCAAAGTAGATGCTCGCTAAGGGAACAATATCATCAGGTGTTCTTCAAAGTACAAGTTATGTTTTGTAATAAATTATCTCATTCTTCAATTAACTGTAACATGGCGTGATTAAAATTTGAAGGTTCTTTGCTCGTTTTAAATTTACTTGTTCATTCAAGTTTTCCTCAATTGTTGAAATTAACTCTAAAAATTAGGCTCCAATTCATTTATCTGTTCAGTCCTAAACTTTTAAGTTTATTAGTATTTTTGGAAATCTAACTTTCCGTAATGATCCTTCCGCAATTATGTTTCCGCAATGATCTTTCCACAAATATCCTTCCACAATGATCCTTTTGCAATTATATTTCAGCAATGATATTCCACAAATAACCTTCCACAATTATCTTTCCGCAATGATCTTCTGCAAATAGCCCCCCACAATGATCCTTCCGTAATTATCTTTCCACAATGATCTTTCCGCAAATAGCCTTCTGCAATGATCCTTCTGCAATTGCGGGTTTCCTTTCAAATTTTTCAAATTAACCTTTTGCAATTGTGGATTGTAGATTGTGTGTTTCCTTTCAACTTTTTTGAATCAACCTTTCTAATTTATCCTTCAGCAATTGCAGATTGTGGGTTGCATTTCAAATTTTTTGAATAAACCTTTCACAATTGTAGATTGCGGATTGTGGGTTTCCTTTCAACTTTTTCGGAATAAGCTTCCGCATTTATGCCTCCGCAATTGCAGATTGTGGATTGCAGGTTGCCTTTAAACTTTTTCGAATTAGACTCCCATAAATCATCTTTCTGCACTTAGATGTTTGCTGGCTAAGAGATTGTAGTTTGTTTTTAAACAATTGTGGATGCCATTGAATGGTCTTACAACCACATTGTTAGGAATCATATTTTTGATATTTGATATGGTTTAAAGTTGTGATTCTTCCTACGACCCATAGGGTCTTTGAGATATCTCAGAACAAATCTTTAGTCCTTTGTTCATCAATTGAAATCATGGCTATGAAGTAATTGTAAGTGTTTCTGGTGAGAATCCTTTTTAGATCTGAAAATTTATATTTAAAGACACTTGGTTTCCATCTGGGATGGATTTATTGCCATGTGAAGGTTTTGGAAATATTAGTTGTTTAAGAGGATATCTGGGAGTTTTAATTAGAAAAATTTAGCATTGATTATAATGTTTTCCTTGGGTTTAATACCTGTATGTTTAGGTTGGCCAAACATGATCTTGGAATCAGATATGAGAATATTTAGTGATAAATAACTATGTATTTGATTGTAGTTTTATTAAGGGTATGTGTATCATGTAGATTCGGTTTGCTTCTTAAAAATTAGGAAAAAATAACTACCTGCTATAACGTTTAAACAATCCTAGATTTGGAAGGATACCTTCAATTTAGTCAAGGACGACAAGTTAATTAGAAAACTGATAACTTACGAATCATTATGTGAATGACTAAATACTTTATGATTACAGTCAAATGCATGATTATATATTTTGTAATTCTATACATATTTCCTATTGATAAATCCTTCGATCCTGACCGATCTCGATCTGTAATGGGATTTATGAAATGGATTTTTTTTTAAATATGTTATAATTCTGACGAAGGATCTCAGATATTAACCTGATCCAAGATACATAGATAATTAAATCTAGATTTTACAGGATTGAATGTACTAACAGGAAAGAAGATCTAGTTCAAAAACATAATAAGAAAGATTAGTGAACTGATTCATAACATAACCATATTCTATTTAGGTGCATAATCAATCAATACTTAAATCAGATACATAATGGATCATTATTTAATTCAGATGCATAATAAATTTATGCTAAAATAATTAGTCGCAATTCCAGGTTAAGAATGGAAATCCTAATGTAACTAGTTTTAATGATAAGTAATAGAATAAGAACCTAGCACAACTGATGGGAAAATAGAAATGGAATAGCCATTCCTCCCAACCAACTCCTAGAGTAGTAAAATCACTTTCTCCAAAAACCCTGATCTTGCTCACTGAACCACAAGAGCAAAATCCACTTAATGTGCCATCTATTGCATTATCAGATTCAATCCCTATCCAATGCTAGCCTCCTTCTTACTAATGGACATACTATTATATAGTATTTTTCCTAGGACTTGGTCATTTATGAGCCTCCTGCTCTTTAGCACTCAACAAAGAGTTGTGACCTGATTTTGGGGAAGATGCCTCCTGCACCTTGATTTCTCACTCAACAGCTATAACCACTTGTATTTTTCTCTTATGGGTCAGCACACACTCTTCAACAACTATTTCATTTCTATCCCACTCAATATATTTTTATTAATAAAAGAATAATTCATTAGATTTTTTTTATTTTTTACTTTTTGGCAAAAACATTTAAAATAATAAAATATAATGATTTAGCATAAATTAATAATAAATTATTAATTCTTGGTGTATTACATACACCTCCCTTAGAGGATAACGCCATCCTCGGTGTTATTAACTTTTTGTTTTATTTTGCAATATTTTCATATTGGAATATGATTGGATATGCCTCGTGCATAACACTTTCCAATTCCCAAGTAGATTCTTTTGGAGTAAGGTGCTTATATTGCACATTGACTTGTCTGATGGTACGATTATCGATTAAAATTTCTCTCGTATTGAGAATATTCTCTAGTCCCACCTGTTATTGCTCAAAATGACACATCTCTGCCTGTGACCACTTTCCTATGTTTTCGTCGCATGTCGACACTTCCATGAAGGCACTTCATGAAAAGTCACTGAAAAAACACCTAACTTGGAGGACCTATATAAATAGAGGTAGAGAGGTCCATGGGAAGAGACTTGAATCTTTGCATAGTTATGCTGGAGGAATTGGAGCTCTCTTTGCCCACAGCTTTTCCCTAGAAGCATTCTCCTTGTGTTGCAGAGCTTGGAGGCTGAGTTCCTTGGAGAAGAGAAGCAGTAGAACCAGATCAAGGTTTTGTGAGGTGCCGAACTTGAAGAGAAGGTATAACTGTACTTTTTTTCAAGATTAATAAAGATGTGATGTCCTTCTTCTTCCCAAATAATTGTTCAATGTGTGATTGAATCTCTGTTTATGATCATATTATGATGTTAATCAGAATAGTTTCTCATATTGCTTTGATTATCATTACTTTATATGTGGTCATATTGGTTTGAGGAAGGTATAACTTGTTTTGCAGGTCTCTAGGGGAAGAGGAGAAGGAGAAGGAATAGAGAAATCTTGGACCAGCCTTTAGTTAATCAGGTGTGGACCTTTCTTATCTCTAAATCTTGCATAACTATATGCATCCACCTTTCAACCTAATATGTTGATGGCCTCTTAAACCCTAGCCATAGGATACTTTCCTTTACAACACCACCTGGAGCTCTGATTCAGGATCCACCTATATAAAATTCCAATTGATCACAAGCATAGCATGATGAATATATTTATTCAAAATGGAAACTTGAAAAATGTTATGTACTTTAACAATAGGTGGTAGGGATAACTAGTATGCCACCAGCCCTACTTTAGCCAAATTTCAAATGGTCTGCAATATCTGGGTCCAAATTTTAATACTTTCCCAATATTGAAGAGATTTTCTTAGGATTTACCTTTATGTACACATGTTCACCTACCTTGAACTCTCTAGAAGTTCTTTTTAGGTAAGCATAAATTTTATGTTTGTCTTGGGAAGCCTTCAAGTTTTGTTGCACCTGTTTCATGGTTAGTAGTTCTATATCCTTTAAAAATTTAGTTCCTAACATTAACCTATCAATTGGGATTGTTACAGAGAGAAATTCCTATGGCTTGGGGTACCACAACAGACAGCTTGACTCCAGAAATCAATCCTTTCCAATATGCAAGAGAAATCAAATATCTAACACTAAAGGATCAAACCTTGTACCTTATTCTAGATGGTTGAAGTAGATCCCTGTTGAGCTTTCCAACTTTAGCTTGAATTAATAAATCATTTCCTCAACAACAAGTAAACAAGACAAGCATACTATATATATTGGTGTTAGATATAATCTAACATATATAATCAACAACGTATAAGCATTCGAAATCATATATGGATAAAATATTCATTCAAACATACATTATTGGATAGGAAAAGATATTTCTATTAATATAAAATCAAATATTACAAAGAATACAACCTCTGTCAGCATGTCTGCGAATTGAAGAAACTGAATCCCCCACTTGGGCCTCCACCACCTCAATCCTCCATCTCTCGATAGCAAGCTCACAAGCAAAAGGCAAGCTTGGGAGGAACACAAAAGTGCTCCAAGGGACAAAGGGATGCATACTCAAGCACAAGTTCCAGCAACAATGGACTATAGTTTCTTTGCTCTCAATTCTCTTATGCCTTCAATGTATTCAAAGAGTTTCTTTTATAGATTTTCAATGGGGTAATGAAAGGTCGAATCTGAGCAATCTCAGGGCATATGGAAGGCCAGGAGACAAGTGAGTCGGATCCATGTCAAGGAAAACTCCAAAAGGATTTGGATTTTGTACACATATCGATGTACGCGGTTTTAGAGGTCAAACCCGCGTATATACATGATAAGGGGTTTGAAAGTCGCGTATAGCAATTTTCACATGTTTATAGGGATGGTCTAGGAAACATCAAAGGACAAAAAATGGTCCAAGGGGTCTAAGAAGTCTGCAGAGGGATAGGGGAAGGCCATACAAGTGTGACTCACTTGGTGTGGTAAAATCATCTATAACAGATGCCCCCTAATGTGTGAGGTCAGAGGGGTCATACGATGGCTGAAATACATTATAACTCCATCCCAGAAGTGGAGTGATGAAGAATCCCAAATGGAATACCAGCTACCCAATCAACATAGTACAATGATACAACTCTTCATATAACTGCTTATACATATAGCATCCTGGATACATAAGAGTATAATGGCCATGAATAGGCATGATACAAAATATGACATAAGTGGTCATCACCATGTACAATATACATAGATAAGAATCTCCATGATGAATATATACAAAGGATCATGATCTCCATAATAGTTGGAAATGTTTGACACACACTAGAATCAAGTCACGAGAGATGAAATCTCATGAACACTGGCACGATCAAGGAGGTAGAATATAAGAGATGCCACCAATCTAGAAGGTATTCTAAACAAACTGCTATGAGTAGAAGTCCTACTATGTGAATAGATGTGTTGAGGTAAAACATAGTAGTCCATCGTCTGATTACCGATCATTTATGTATACCGTTAATAGACGCGAGATCACCCATTGATAATGATAATGGGAATCAAGGTACTAGAGTGCAAACTAACAAGTGTGAATAGGTATGTTGAGGTCAAACACTTGAGAGGATCCATCGATCAGGGGACATTGATGTATTCCCAAAAACTGTCGATGGTAAGAGAACCTACCACTGATGACTGCAAATATCAAGGCACTCAAAAATGACTCTAGATTCCAATCCTAGAATAAATGATATAAAGTCGATGGGATGAAATCCATTGGAAGGAGGGCATTAAGGCATCCCCCATCATCCAACATGAGGTACTTAGCAAAGCTGTATAATGTGGAAGGACTCGATCATAAGGTGCACGAACCAGTGACTGTATCGAGAATGGCCGACATGCAAAGTTAAGATAACTGAGGAATGGCTGACTCAGGTTTCAACTTCCTTCCAACAAGAGAATAACGACGAATGGTGATTGAATAAAGGCAGCATAGAATCGATATACAAAACTGGGACATCTCTGCGACATAGGAGGCATCGACAGAGGCTCCATGGGGACTGGAAGCTTAACCAGTCAGTGGAGATAAACTTCGATAAATGAGTACAGCTCCTAAAGTCAAACTATAAGCCCAACCAGTAGATGTGATATACAGTGCTATGTTCGAAGAAGACACGACTCGATAGCTGCCAAAGATAACATCTTTTCTTATCCGGCTTTTTGGTTTTTATATTTTTTTTGGACTTTTTCAAATATTTGAAAAGCTTGAAAAATAATAAAACTTCTTTATAGTTACAGACTAGGAGGAGACGAGTGTGATAATTGGAAAACAAACTAGTTCCAATCAATGGAACATACCTATGCTCAATGTAAGGATACATGTGTAGGATAGTGACACTTGGGGGGAAGTTCCCTCCTGGTAAAAATAGGGAATCAAGCTGCAAAAGATATATAAAATGGCTCTACGTGGCTAGACATGAGACAAGCTCGAGCTATATGGTTGATACTCAAAGTCAGGGAAGCCAACATAAGGCTCAATGAGGCAGGAAAATCTCATGATAATGCAATTACAACTTGACATAAGGGAGTCCTGGGGACAAAGGCCAACAAAAATATCAAGAGGAGTATGAGGCTTTTGCACAAAGTCATGGAAATACTATGCAAAGGACTCCTGGACCTAAGAGAGGACTCACAACATGGGTACCAAATGCAAAGGGGAGCTAACTAGGACACCCATATATAGGAAAGCTCTACCATTCACATAGTACCACTTCTAATAACAACATGAAGGTTCTATGATACCATGGAATGGGTTTGTACCTAAGGTTAAAATGGAACGGTCATAAGGAAATGCATAAGTACAAGCGCATGTGATATCCTAACCTATATGCCAGTTCAGACATAATACCTATGATAGGAACAAGCGGGTCGAAACCTCGGAGAGAGTGTCCAAAAACTGGACCCTACATGACAACCATATAAGTAAAAAACAACCCAAAATAGTCAATAAAGAATCCAAACTACAAGATATAGGGAGGAATGGTCATGACAACTACACCAAAAGGAAACAATGCGATGAATGATGGGATATAAAAAGGAAAGTAAGGTGTAGACCTAACGTTCATGCATCCATCACCACCCCCATGAGGGTGACCACTGGTGTAAAGATTGAGCAAAAGGAATTAAAATCCTCCAAAAATGGAGTAGAGGATGGAATATGACCATTCCCAAATCTATGAGCATGGTAAGGGGCTGTGATGCCCCCAAGTCTAACACTAGGGTCCATACTAGGAGCAAGGATGGGTGATAGGATACCAGGCATGCCAAAAATAAAATGATTCAAACTCAAGAGAGCATAAATATACTCAAGTAACCATGATCCCAAAGGCCAACTAGCACACAAAGAGCACACTCCTAAGAAAATGTACAACCAAAATAAAAGCAAACAAAGGGGAGGATATGTGAGCTCCTAAATGCAGCAGGTATGTCTCACCTAGGAGAGGATTGAAACTCCCATACACTTCAAGTAGAGGTATGTAACCAATTATAGTGGCCCTCAGCTTCAACGCATAAAGCGACTATGCTGTCCGACCTCTACCTGGCCAGGACACCTATAGAATAACCCTTGCAAAGCACCCCCTCGATAACCTAGGTAAGGCAACTAAGGTCACCTCAATATAATCAATGCTCAGGAAGACAGTCACAAGTGAGATTGACCATATGGGCAAGGTAGCAAAGCTTGAAACTATCGAAAGAGCCCCCAGATATGAATACAATCCTGGAAATATCTCCGGTGCTACTTAGTTATGACTAGGGGTCATCCCAATCAATAACTGCTCACACTGCCTCGTGCTTAACTCCCTTTTGAGAGGAGGATCCCGAGAAACACCAATTATACCAAGGAATTTCACACTCTCACCTAGACAGACATATACATGTTGTTTTTTAGTGGTCTTGGAGAATTTACTGACAATGAACTATTCCAAGACCCTAAAACCTAATATTGTTGGAGAACCCTATAAATATATATTCCTTTCTGAATGCCAATGCAATCCTTCCTATATGAAATCCTAAATAAAACTCTCATCCAAGCAATCCAATGCAAGTACCTCCTCAAATCCATATGCAAAAAATGCAACTACCTTGTATTTTTCAATATAAAAGAATGAAAAATGCAATAAAAGTCATCTAAAACTCTCAATCTCTATAGCAAGTATAAAACACAAGCCCAGCAAGACACTAAGACAAAAAGAGTAATGCACTAATGGAAAAACAAAAAGGAAAAATGACTAAAACTACTTTCAAAGAAAAATCAATGAAAAAGTGGTCTCTGGTCGCAAAAGAAGCATCCAACAGACAACATCAAACCCAAGGAAGACCCAACCACACTCACAACCCACCCAAGAACTTCCCACAACATCAAACTCACCAAAAGGGAGGATGTACGCAATTGTTTAAAGAATAACTGCATATATATGTGACTTTTGTCCAAAAAGCTGCATGTATACATGGATTTTGGCCAAAAACCTGCATGTATATGCCACTTTTGGCCAAAAATCTGTGTATGTACGTGACTTTTGGCCAAAAACCTGCATATACAGAGAAGACAGTGGTAAAAAGCAGGCCAGGGGTCAAACCAATAAAGGGGAGTGCCAATGGATGAACATCCTATAAAATGCAACACAGAAACAAGGAGAAATAAAGAGCAAGTCAAGAATATCAATCCCATTGTGCCTGCAAACCCCAAATAAAAACAAGGAACATCCCCAGTGGAGTCGCCAATTTTGTTACGGAGATAAATTCCTATGGCTTGGGGTACCACAACAGATAGCTTGACTCCAGAAATCAATCTAAAGGATCAAACCTCGTACCTTATTCCAGATGGTTGAAGTAGATCTCCGTTGAGCTTTCCAACTTCATCTTGAATTGATAAATCACTTCCTCAACAATAAGTAAACAAGACAAGCATACTATATATATTGGTGTTAGATATACTCTAGCATATATAATCAACAACGTATAAGAATTTGAAATCATCCATGGATAAAATATTCATTCAAACATACATTATTGGACAGGAAAATATATTTTTATTAATATAAAATCAGAGATTACAATGGATACAACCTCTGTCAGCACGTCTGTGAATCGGAGAAACTGAATCCCCCACTTGGGCCTCCACCACCTTAATCCTCCATCTCTCGATAGCAAGCTCACAAGCAAAAGGAAATCTTAGGAAGAACACCAAAGTGCTCCAAGGGACAAAGGGATGTAGAATCAAGCACAAATTCTGGCAACAATGGACTATAGTTTCTTTTCTCTCAATTCTCTTATGCCTTCAATGTATCCAAAGAGTTCCTTATATAGCTTTTCAATGGGGTAATGAAAGGTCAAATATGAGCGATCTCAAGGCATATGGAAGGCCAGGAGACAAGTGAGTTAGATCCATGTCAAGGAAAACTCCAAAAGGATTTGGATTTTGTACACATCTCGATGTACATGGTTTTAGAGGTCAAACCCACGTATATACGCAATAAGGTGTTTAAAAGTCGAGTATAGAAATTTTCACATGTTTATAGGGATGGCCTAGGAAACATCAAAGGACAAAAAATGGTCCAAGGGGTCTAAGGAGTCTGCAGAGGGACAGGGGAAGGCCATACAAGTGTGATTCACCTGGTGTGGTAAAATTAGCTATAACAGGGATGCTCCAAAAAAAGGAGTATTACATTTGCGTCCATACAAAATTTCAAAAGGACTCATACATGTAGATACTTGAAAATTATTATTGTAAGGAAATTCTACTAAATGTAAGTAGTCTTCCCATTACGTGGTTTGTCCATTTCATACATTCTTAGCATGTCTTCTAGGACTTGATTTATTCTTTAAGTATTCCCTTCTATTTTTGGATGATACGATGTACTGAAGTTCAACTGAGTGCATAACGCTTTAAACAAAGCTTTCCAAAAATTTCTTGTAAATTTTACATCTTCATATGATATTATTACCTTTGGTACGCCATGTAACCTTAAAATCTCTTTCATAAAAATATCTGCAATGTTAATAGCCGTATAAGTAGATTTTACATGAATAAAATGAGTTTTTTTACTTAACTTATTTACTACGACCATAATTGAGTCATGTTTCTTGAAATGTTTAGGTAGATATGTTATAAAATCCATGCTAATTATTTCCCACTTCCATTCCAGAATGTGTAGCGGTTGCAATAACCCTGTTGGATGTTGGTGTTCTACCTTTACTTGTTGGCATTCGATGCATCAAGCTAATTACTATGTTACCTCTTTCTTCATGTTAGGCCAAAATAAGTCATTTTTTATCATGGTGATCATCTTCTCATATCCAAGATGTCCCGAATTAGGTTGTTTATGTAACTCATTCAGGATTGTTAATTTGATTTCTATTGTATTTGGTATGTAAAACCTGTTTTTGTGTAGAAATAATCCTCTTATATTTAGGGTGAAATCTGTTTTTATCTGGTTCTTTTCATTTTCAACAATATTTTCTTTTAAATTTTGATATTCTTTATCATAATTTTCTGCATTTAAGATCTGATTCGTATCTGTTGCTTGCAAGAAGTAAGTTTGTGTGGAAACTCAAAGCTTATACAACTTTGTTTTATTTTCCCTTTATTTGTTTTATTTCGAAGTCGTATTCACTTAAGAAAGACAACCACCTGGCCTGTCTAGCATTTAGATCTTGTTGATCAAATACATATTTTAAACTTGTTATTTGACATTAACAAAATTTTTCTTCCAATGATGTAGTGTCGCCATATGTTTAAAGCATGTCTAATTGTAGTAAGTTCTAAGTCATGCGTAGCGTAATTCATTTCATGCTCTTTTAGTTTTCTATATTTTTAAGCCACGATGTAATTTTATTGTATTAACACCCCACGTAATCCTTCCTTACAGGTGTCGGTACATACGATGAAATCCTTAAAAGGATCAACAATTCTTAGGATAGGGGTGGTAGTTAACAAATGTCTTGATTTATTAAAACTTTCCATACACTTTTTAGTCCACTCAAACTTTTTACCTTTCTTCCGTAGTAAAGGTATGGGGTAAGATATCTTAGAAAATCCTTCTATGAACTTTTGATAATAACCAGTAATCCCCATAAACGATCTTACATTTGTTACATTTTTAGGACTTGATGATTCAATGATAGCGTTAATTTTGTCGGGGTTGATAGAGATTCCATCCTTGGACACTATGTGTCCTAGATATTGAATCTTGTCTTTTCAGAAGTCACATTTGATGAACTTAGCATACAACTATTTTTTTCTTAATACTTGTAAAATTATATTTAGATGTTCTTCATGTTCTTGTTTTTCCTTTGAGTAAATCAGTATGTCATCGATGAAGACGACTACAAATTATACAGATAGTTATTTATAATGATATTCATTAAGCACATAAAGGTTGTAGGTGCGTTTTTCAACTAAAAAGGAATTACGACAAATTCGTAATGACCATAACAAGTCCTAAAAGAAGTTTTAAATTTGTCTTCATATTTTATCCGCACCCGATGGTATCTAGACCTTAGATTTATTTTAGAGAAAATTGTTTTCCTGTGGACCTGATTGAACAGATTGCCTATCCGAGGTAAAGGATATTGATTTTAATTGTCATTTTATTTAGTTATCGATAGTCTATACACAATATTAAGGTTCTATCTTTCTTCTTTAAAAATAAGACCGATGCTCCTCAAGGGGAAATACTAGGTTGAATATACTTCTTGTCAATTAATTTTTGTGATTGTGATTTAAGTTCTGTAAGCTCTATTATGTTCACTCGGTAAGGAGATTTTGATGCTGACACCACTTCGGGTATCAGATCAATTGTAAAGTCTATGTCTCTTTTTGGAGGTAGTCCAAGGAATTCTTTCAGAAATATGTCTTTAAAAACCATTAGGATAGGTATATTTTCCATTTTAAGTTTATTATCATTATCTTTATCATCCATTACATAAAAAAAAAAAAAATTAATCCCTTTCATACAAATATTTTCATTTGCAGACAAGATATTTTGCTGATCGTAACTTTTCTCAAAATTCCTTTCACTTTAATGGTGTTTCCAATATCATCAATACATGTAAAGGTTTTGTCAAATAAATTCAGCATTACTTTGTGTTTTTCTAGCCAATCCATTCCTATCAACATATCATAGGAACCTAATGGTAAAATATTCATATCAACATGCATAATGAAATCATTCATTAATATTTCACAGCCTTAAACATAACTAGCGACTTTACGTTTAACACTTCTGGCTAATTATACCATCCATGACTTATCAAAATTTTTTGGTACTAATTTACATATTTCAACAATCCTAGGTGATACATAACTCAATCTTGCACTTGGATCAATTAGTATGGAAATGGGTTGAATTTTTATCACACCTTCGATCTCAACCATTGAATTTTGATGGTTTGTTTGTCGATTCTCCAACACAACGCTGATTCTAGGCATACTCCTCGCCATGTCTCCAAATTTAACAACTTCATGAATGGGGTGAACATTAAAGTTTTTCTTTCTTATTGGATAGTCTTTAAAGTAATGTGTTTCTCCACATTCCCAACATTTTAAGGGTTCTGTCTGTGCAATGTTCTTATTAAAAGTAGCGGGAGTTTCTCTGTCTCTTGCTGCAGGATTCTGTGGTTTAAAACTTTTATAGCTACTTCCTTGATACCCTTTATAATGATTCCCTGTATTTTTATGGAATTTATTATTCGTCTTTCTTGGATCAAAGTTATCCTTCCTTTTAATCTTCTAATTTGGTACACTTTCTTTTTTATTTTTATTATGGTCATAACATAAATTTGTTTTTCATATTGCTTCTTGTAGCATCTTCAGATTGTCATACTCAATCCGCTCCTTAAACATGATATGAAAACAACTGATAAAGTGTTGTATCTTTGGTTTTTAATCTATTATATATAGTACATAAAGAAGAAGACTCGATAATTTACTATAGATCTCTTTCATGGTCATAGCTCCTAGTCTTAACTCATGAAATTCCTTAGCCTTCTCTTCGTAGTACTGTTCTGAGAGGTATTTTTGGTTAAAATACATTTTAAAACTTTTCCAGTTAACACATCTTTCCTTTATTCCATTTACTTTCTTTATATCCTCCCACCATATATCCGCTTTTGCAGTTAAATTATATATGGCCATTTTAGCTTTCAATCCGTTGAAGTAATTATAAATTTGGAAGTATTTCTTCATCCTCGACAGCCAGGATTTTTCCTCTTCTCATTTTTCAATATCACCGTTAAACATCAGTGGTTTGATATTTTTAAATTCCCCAAAGATTGCTTCAATTGGTTTGTACTTATTTTTATTCTTATTATCACAATTACTTTCACTGGAATCTTGTTGTTTTTCTGTGTGGTGTTTGACTGATTCCTCACTGGAAGTTTCAGCCCCATGACTGAAAAATTCCAGTTTTCTTCTATTATGTTTGTAAGGTGTAGTTTCTGGCATATTATGTTTAGTTTCTTTGTTGTTCTCTTTTTCATCATCATGTATTTTAGCTAATAAAATACTGTTTAGTTCCTCTTGATATTTTAGGATTCGTTCATTATCCTCCATAACTCTTTTTAACTCAGAAATTAGTTCTTTAAGATTTCTTTGAAATTCATATGGGTTATTTGTTTGAATCTCATTAAGGTTTACCCAGAATTCACCATCCCTTATATTACCCTCTTCATTTTTTATGGGATTTCTAGGGTGACACTCTTCTTCTGCAGACATCCCTACTTCTGCCATATTTTTCCTGCAAAAATAAAGTTATCCTTCTCTTCCTGTTTGTAAGAGAATTAAACCAAAAATAAAATAAAATTAGTCTTCTAGTTTAATTAACTGTTTTAGTGTTGATCTAATTTAGGCCTAGTGTTATAACCATGCTCAGATACCATTCAATCACACACCTCGAAAATCCATATATAATTTTTTTTGAAACATATATATCTATACAAACATCCGATTAAAAGTCTCTACATGCCGCTAAAGACATCTGTCATAATTTTCGTTCTATTACTAAGACATACTTTACTGCTACCTGACAGGTTGTGCAAAATAGATGTTTGCTAAGGGAACAATATCATCAGGTTTTCTCAACCTAGAGGTGATGTTTTGTGATAAATTATCTTGTTCTTCAATTAAATGTAACATGGCGTGATTAAAATTTGAAGGTTCATAGCTCATTTTTAACTTTACTTGTTCATTCAACTTTTCCTCAATCATTGAAGTTGGATTTGAAAATTAGGCTCCAATTCATTATCTGTTCAGTCTTGAATAAGTTTATTAGTCTTTCCAAAAATTAAACTTTCCGCAATGATCCTTCCGTAATTATCTTTCCGCAATGATCTTTCTACAAATAGCCTTCCGCATTATCCTTCCACAATTATATTTCTGCAAATATCCTTCTGCATTAATCCTTCTGCAATGATCCTTCCACAATTATCTTTACACAATGATATTCCACAAATAGCCTTACACAACGACCCTTCCATAATGATCTTTCCACAATGATCTTTCCACAAATAGCCTTCCGCAATGATCCTTCCGCAATTGCGGGTTGCCTTTCAAATTTTGAAATAAAATTTCACATTTATCCTTCTGCAATTGTGGATGGTGTATTACCAATTACCTTTCAACTTTTTTGAATTAACCTTCCACATTTGCGAATTGCGGGTTGCAGGTTTCCATTCAAATTTTTTGAATGAACCCTCTGCATTTATCGTTCCATAATTGCAGATTGCGGATTGTGGGTTTCCTTTCAAATTATTTGAAATAATCTTCCGCATTTATCCTTCTGCAATTGCGGATTGAATATTGCAGGTTTCCTTTCAAATTTTTCGAATTAGGCTCCCACAAACTGTTTTTTCACTTTTCCAAACCGTTTTTTCACACTTAGATGTTTGCTAGTTAAGGGCTTGTAGTTTGTTTTTAAATGATTGTCGATGCCATTGAATGGTCTTACAACCACATTGTTATGAATTGTATTTTTTATATTTGGTATAGTTTAAAGTTGTGATTCTTTCTACGACCCATATGGTATTTGAGATCTCCAAGGAGAAATCTTTAGTCCTCCGTTCATCAATTGAAATCATGGGTATGAAGTAATTGTAAGCGTTTCTGGTGAGAATCCTTTCTAGATATGAATGTTTATGTTTAGAGACACTCAGTTTCAATATGGGATGGACTTATTTCAGTGCGAAGGTTTTGCAAAGATTCATTATTTAAGAGGAAAACTAGGCGTTTTAATTAGAAAACCACAACATTGGTTATAATGTTTGCCTTGGGTTTAATACCCGTATGTTTAGGATGGCCAAGCATGATCTTGGAATCAGATCTAAGAATATTTAGTGATAAATGACTATGTATTTTATTGTATTTTTCTTAAGGGTATGTGTATCAAGTAGATTCGATTTGTTTCCTAAAAGGTAGAGAAAAATAAATCCCTGCTATAACGTGCAGAGAAAATAGATGTTTAAAGAATCCTAGCTCTCAAAGGATTCCTTCGATTTGTTAGATTTGTAACATTAAGATAGCATTATATTAGGACCTTTAACTGAGAGAATAACAAGCACATCAATCAAACACAAGAGACAATGAACACAGTGTTTTTCCTCGGGCAAACCATAAATGGAGAAAACCCCCCAACTTCCTTAGAGATAGAATCAACACCAAAAGTAAAAGCCAAAATAGTAAGATGATCTCCCGACAGTAGTAGCCTCTTTCTTTCTAGCCCCATCAACTTCTTCTACCTCAGCTATGTACTACAAATGAGTGTGAGTGAGAGTGTGTTAAATAGAGAGACTCACTCTCTATTTATACTAATTCCCTACTTGACAATGACTCACTATGGATGACTTCACTAGGTGAGTATAACAACCCTAGGGCCACGGAACTGGGGGGACTTTAACCATTGAACAATATGAGGGTTACCCACATTGACTGGACATGACTTGATTACATTATAGAAACTCCTGATCGAAACATCGGGGCACGACATGACTCAATTACATTACAAACACTTCCCGGAACAAACATCGGGGTACAATACATAAGAAATAGAAGTGAATACATTCCAAAGTTACAATTACATCAACACTCCCTCTTAACTAGGAAGGTATTCTCTTGACACAATTTATCAGCACAAGTCTTCTTCTCTGTATCATCTGGATCATCATCACTGGATTTGGATCATTGCTTGATCTGGATCATCTCTGGTTTTGGAACATCTCTACTGGATCATCATCACACATGTTGTCTCTTGATTCTTCTCGTCACAGGAAGCTCTATAGAGCCAGCCCTTTTTCATGCTCATTGTAGGCCTAGCCTCTATGTAGGTCTTCTTCTAGCACTTATATCTAACCCTAAGTTAGAATGGCCCACCTAGGACTTATATCTAATCATGTAGGAATGAATCCTATAATCATATCAGAAAGGCATGGCCAACACTCACATCTGACCATGTGGGAACACATCCCACAACCTTGTCAAAAAGGGCCATCACTCACATCTAACAACCAATGTCAGAAGGGCTCAGCACTTACATTCAACCATGCGAGGAGCCAATCCTCCATGCCAAAAGGATCTACACTTACATCTGACAACCAATGTTAGAAAGGCTCAGCACTCATATCTGACAACCAATGTCAAAAAGGATCAACACTTATATTCGACCATGCGAGGAACCAATCCTCCATGCCAAAAGGGCTCTGTACTTACATCTAAAAACCAATGTTAGAAAGGCTCTGCACTCACATCTTATCATGCAGGAGCCAATCCTACAGTCACATCAAGATGGCCCTAAGTCCTAGATTGAGCTTTCTTGGTAACTGACGAGGTGCCTCCATTCCAAGAATGGTTTAGTGCTTATATTTGATCATGTAGGAACTAATCCTACAGTCACATCAGAATGGCTCAACACTCACATCTGACATGGAAGGAACCAATCCTCTCACCATGAAAGAATGGCTCAGCCCTTACATCTAACCATGGAAGGAACCAATCCTCTCACCATGTTAGAATGGCTCATGGACTGATCACTTCCCTTTGGAGGGAACCTCGATTTGGAGAACACCAAGCTTCTCCCTAAAGTATTCAAACTTCACCCTAACCAATGGCTTTGTAAACACATCAGCTATCTATTCATCCATCGCAACATACTGGAGCTTCACTGCTCCCCTTTGCACCATATCCTTGATATAGTGATACTTGATCTCGATATGCTTTGACTTGTCATGGAACACCGGGTTCTCTGACAACTTCATGCAACTTTGGTTGTCACAATGTATACAAGTAGCATCCAACTAGAGATCAAATAAATTAGACATTACCTTCCTCATCCATACTGCCTCACAACTAGCTAAACAAACTATGACATACTCTACTTCAGCTGTACTTAGTGCCACATAGGATTGCTTCCTGCTAAACCAAGAGATCACACCTGATCCCATACTGAAGCAACATCCTGAAGTGCTCTTCCTATCGATGGCACTTCCTACCCAATTTGAATCAATAGAACCCTCCAGGTTAATCTTCCGATTAACCTCATATTTGAGCCCATAATCAATTGTACCCCTTAGGTACCTCAAAATATGATTTGCAGTAATCAAGTGAACATGTCTCAGATCTGTCAGAAATTGGCTCAAGGTGTTCACATCAAAGCAAATATCTGGTCTTGTGTTCATAAGGTATATCAAGGACCTAATCATCTGATGATGCATCGTAGCATCAACTACTTCTGATGACGCATCACTCAATAGATTTAGGTTCGATGCCATAGGTGTGGTCATGGCTTTGCAGTCCATCATCCCAAACCTCTTCAGGATATCTACTGCATACTTCCCTTGTCCGAGGGAGATTCCATCTATATTCTGCCACACCTCCATGCCTAGAAAATAGTGCATCATACCCAAGTCCTTCATTTAGAACTCGACAAAAAGATTCTTCTTCGTATCGGCAATCAACCCATCCATACCTGTTAGAAATAGATCATCTACATATAGTAGGAGTATCACTGGGTTACCATATTGAACTTTGTAGTAAAGGTTGGAATCTGCTTTACTTTCGGTAAAGCCCAAACTGGATAGAAATCCATCAATTATGCCGTACCATGTCCTGGGTGCCTATTTCAAACCATATAGGGATTTCTTCGATTTACACACATGAGACTCCCTGTCATGTGTCTCAAAACCGAGTGGTTGTTCTACATACACTTTCTCTTCCACTACACCATTCAAGAAAGTAGTCTTGACATCTATTTGGTGTATCTTCCATTTCATCACTGTAGCAAGAGCAAGTACTGATCTGATGGAAGTGTAGTTGGATACAGGTGCAAAGGTTTCTTCATAATCTATTCCTTCTTTCTATGAGAATCCACGAGCCATGAATCTTGCTTTATATTTTTCTATGCTTCCATCTGCAGCGTGCTTGATCTTGTAGATCCATTTGGAAGTTACAACGGACTTCCCTTCTGGTCTTGGGAAAACATCCCAAACATCATTCTTCATGATCGATTGATACTCTTCGATCATAGTATCCTTCCATTCTTTTCGTTCTACCGCTTCTTCATAGTTGGAAGGTTCTTTATTGATAAAGTCACACAATAAAGCTACATACCCAGAGCAAGACCCGGTCCTCTTTATTTCTCTATGATTCTCTTCTGGAGCCCCATATCTTTCCTCACCTTGGATAGATTCTTGTACCCAAGCAGGTTTCCTCTTGTGAGGACTCTTTTCCTTAGGTGGATCTACAGGTTCTTAAGGTTCTTCAAATTCTCGATCTTCTTCTTGAGTTTCTTCATTCATGGTTGTGTTATGAGTTTTGGGTGCTTCTGATTATTCAGGATCTTCATCAAGTCTCTTCTTGGATTTGTTGTAAGTTGGGTCTTCATCAAATGTTACATCCTTTCTGATGTTGATCTTCTTGAATCCTGGGAAGTATATTTTGTAAGCCTTCGAGCTTTCAGAGTATCCAACAAATATACCCTTCTTTCTTGAAGGATCTAACTTTGTCCTCTTTTATTTTGGAATGTGTATGTACACTAGACAGTCGAGTATTCTGAGATGGATGAATTCTGGTTTCTTGCTGGAAAAGGCTTCTTTAGGTGTCTTGTTCTTGAGTACTCTGTGTGGAGTACGGTTTTGTACATACACCGTCGTTCTGGTAGCTTCTGCCCATAGATGCATGGGAAGATCTTGATCATGAAGCATTGCTCTTGTAGCTTCCATGATAGTTCTATTCTTCCTTTCTACAACCCCATTATGTTAGGGATTATATGGAGTGGATAACTCCCTCTTAATCCTTGAATCTTTGCATAACTCTTTGAATTAATTTGATGTGAATTCTCTGCCATTATCTGATCGAAAGGTCTTGATCTTGTTTTTTGTGTGGTTCTCGATCAAGGCTTTGAATTCCTTGAACTTGCTGAAAACTTCACCTTTGTTCTTCATAAAGTGTATCCACGTCTTCCTAGAATAATCATCAATAAAAGAAACATAGTATACATACCTTCTTAAAGAACTAGATGGCATTGGACTGCATACATCAGAGTGAATGATTTCCAATATTTTTCTTTTCTTTTCTTTCGCTACTTGGAAATGTCTTCTTTGTGTTCTTTCCTTTTGCACATCCTTTGCAGACTCCTTCATGTTTTGCTTGAATTTCTGGAAGACCTTCAATAGTTTTGATTGCAAGTGGTAGTGCTCTGTAGTGCACATGTGCAAGCCTTCTATGCCAAAGTCCATTTTGATCTACTGTGTCATGAACCAAAGCTTGTTCTAGATAGCCCTTCAAACTGCATAATCCTCCTTCTTGTTCTCCAATTACTATTCCATCATCAGCAGTCTTTCCTCTTGGCCACATGAGGACTTGGCCATCTACAAATGTAACCCTCATGCCTTTTGCATCCAGTGCTGATATGGAGAGAATATTCTTCTTTAGTCCTGGTACAAATAGGACATCCTTCATTTTTATATACTTTCCAGAGTCTAGCTTATAGGAGGATTCACCACTACCTTTGATGGGATATTGGTAGTCCTCCCCAAGTTTCACCTTATGGGGTGAATTATGTTCAGATAGTTTCTCAAAAGATTCCTTAAAACCTGTCATGTGTTTGGAAGCCCCACTATCAATAAGCCAATCTTTGCTTCCATGAGTGATAGTTCCTGTGAGAGAGAAGATCAGAACATATTCTTCATCACTTGAAGAGTCTTCACTTTCTTGTTTTACTTTCTTCCTGGAGGATCATCATCCTTCGTAGTGTGAGCATGATGTATTCTTTTGGAGTTATTCTTCTTCTTGGATCCATTCTTATTCATGGGACAACTTCTAGAAAAGTGTCCTCTTTCATCACATGTATAACATCTGATTTTGGATGGATCCCTTCTTACAAAATTATTTTTCTGATGAGAATGCTTACCTTGGTGATGATGATTTTCCCTTCTTTCTTTCTTGGAGTGTACTGTGAGATCCTGATCTTCACTTCCCATATTTTATTCTCGAGCTACTATTCGAGCTTCTTCTTGTGAACATTCTTCCCATAGTCTACTGAACTTGATTAGCTTCTTTCGAAGCACCGATTTCTTGGATGAAAGAATCCCATGACCTAGGGAGACCATTCAAGGTTGTCATCACAATTTTTTCATTCTCCACTTCTTCATATACTACCTCAAGTTGTTCTTTGATCTGGGAGACCCTTGTGAAGTATGACTGGATGGTCTCCTCATTTTGGATCTTCACATTCTTCAACTGGTTCCTTAGAGTCATCTTCCAATTTATGTTCTTCCCTTCAAACAGTTTGGTTAGGGAATCAAACATAGCTTTAGGTGTCTTGAGAGAGGACATCTGTGGTATGAGGTGATACTTTATTGAATCAGTAATAATCCTGTTTTCCATAACCAAATTCTTCTTATGTAAGGCATTAGCCTCATCTTCCTCTGGAACTGGAACCTCCTCATGGATGTAAGAGTCCAACTCATTTTCTTCTAGGACCAGGGTGATCCTATACTTCTAGGCTCAGAAGTTATCAAATCCCTCAAGTTTTTAATCAAGTTTGGTATGATGAGACATCTTAGCTGAGAACCTCAAATGGAAATAAAAAATATTTAGATCTTACCAGGTCAAGATGTCGGATCTGGATTTGGAGCTAAATTTCTACAGTGTTGGTTCATGAGCAGATTAGGGTTTGGCTATTCCGAATTTCTGTCCAACCAAATGCTTTGATCTTGATCTATAAACTTTGATTTTGGGGAGGAGATCAATCCAGGCTTGGGCTCACTCAAAAATTCCACTTCTGTAGAAAGCCATTATTTTGGGCAGCAGTGTTGGGTCCAAAACTGAAAAAGCCCAGAATTGGATTTTGCTTGAACAGAAAGATGCGCCCTAGGGAGGGGAGTTAATACAACCTTATTTTGCTGAAAATATGTGGAGAGATATCCACAAAGTAGGAATCCCTAGTTCCCATAGCTGCACAGTGTCTTCTTCTCAAGTTAGTTCTAATACCATGTTATATTTTTAACACTAAGCTAGCATTATATTAGGATTTAACTAAGAGAATAACAAGCACATCAGTCAAACAAAAGAGACAATGAACACAGTGTTTTTCCTCGGGGAAACCATAAATGGAGAAAACCCTTCAACTTCCTCAGAGATAGAATCAGCACCAAAAGTAAAACCCAATATAGTAAGTTGATCTCCCGACAGCACTAGCCTCTTTCTTTCTAGCCCCAGCAACTTATTCTCCCTCAGCTACGCACTACAAATGAGTGTGAGTGAGTGTGTGTTAAATAGAGAGACTCACTGTCTATTTATACTAATTCTCGACTTGACAACGACTCACTAGGGCCGACTTCACTAGGTGAGTCTAACAACCTTAGGGCCCCGGAACTGTGGGGACTTTAACCCTTGAACAATAAGAGGGTTACCGAAATTGACTTGAAATGACTTGATTACATTATAGAAACTCCCGATTGAAACATCGGGGCATGACATGACTCAATTACATTACAAATACTTCCCGAAATAAACATTGGGGTACAATACATAAGAAATACAAGTGAATACATTCCGAAGTTACAATTACATTAACATGATTTAGTCAGGATGATAAGTTAATTGGAGAACTAATAACTTATGAATCACTACATGAATGGATAAATACTTTATGATTACAGTGAACTGGATGATTATATATTTTGTAATTTTATACATATTTCCTATCAATAAATCCCTCAATCCCAATCGATCCCGATCTATAACGAGATTTATGAAATGGAAATTTTTTTTTTTAATATGTTATAATTATGAAGAAGGATCTCATATCTTAAACTGATCCAATATACATAGATAATTAAATCTGGATTTTACAGGCTTGAATGTACTAACAGGAAATAAGATCTAGTTCGAAAACATAATAAGAAAGATTAGTGAACTAATGCCTAATAGAACCATATTCTATTTAGGTGCATAATGGATCAATACTTAAATCATATACATAATGGGTCATTATTTAATTTAGATGCATAATAAATTTATCTAAAAGAATTAGTTGCGATTCCACGTCAAGAATGGAAATCCTATTGTATCTAGTTTTAATAATAAGCAATAGAATAAGAACCTGGAACCACTACTGGGAAAATAGAAATGAAAATAGACATTCCTCCCAACCAACTCCTAGAGCATCCAAATCACTTCCTCCAGAGCCCCTGATCCTGTTTTCTAAACCACAAGAGAAAAAACCACTTAATGTGCCATCTCTTGCATTATCAGATTGAATCCCCGTCCAATGCTAGGCTCCTGCTTGCTAATGGACATACTATTATACAATATTTTTCCTAGGACTTGGTCATTTATGAGCGTCTTGCTCTTTAGCACTCAACAAAGAGTTGTGACCTGATTTTGGGGAAGATACCTTTTGCACCTTGAGTTCTTACTCAACAGCTATAGCCTCTAGTCTTTTCCTCTTGTGGGTCAACAAACACTCTTCAACAACTATTTCATTTATTTCCCCTTCAATATCTTTTTATTAATAAAAGAATAATTCATTACATTTTTTTTATTTTTGACCTTCTGTCAAAAATATTTAAAATAATAAAATAGAATATCTTAGCAGAAATCAATAATAGTTATTAGTTCTTGCTATATTACATAAACCTCCCCTTAGAGGATAACATTGTCCTCGGTGTTATTAACCTTCTATTTTATTCTTCCATATTTTCATCTTGGAATAGGATTGGATATGACTCCCACATAACACTTTTCAATTCCCAAGTAGATTCTTCTGGACTAAGGTGCTTCCATGGTACCTTGACTTGTCTGATGGTACAATTCCAAAGTAAAAGTTCTCTCCTATCAAGAATACATTCCAGTCCCACTTGGAACTCTCCTTCAGGTTCCACCTATATAACATCCCAATCAATCACATGAGTAGTATCACGAATATATTTCTTCAAAATGGACATGTGAAAAATGTTATGTACTTTAACGTTAGGTGGTAGGGCTAACTTGTATGCCATCGACCGTACTTTAGCCAAAATTTCAAATGGCCCACAATACATGGGTTCCAACTTTGAATACTTTCCCAATATTAAAGAAATTTTCTTGGGCTTTACCTTTATGTACACATGTTCACCTACCTGAAACTCTCTAGGAGTTCGTTTTAGGTCAGCATAACTTTTATGTCTATCTTGGGAAACCTGCAAGTTTTGTTGCACATGTTTCACAGTTAGTTCTATATCCTTTAAAAATTCAGGTCCTAATATTAACCTATAAATTGGACTGCTCCAAGAAATTGGAATATAACATTTGTGAAGTATATGTTTTCCAAAAATGACACCTTACAAATGTAGGGGAAGAAAAATTGAATTTTTTGGTGCCAAGAGAAACTAGGGCATAAAGTTCTAGAGGATTCCCACGTTAGTATTTAGAAAGTGATTGTGTTGAGAAACTCACCTCAAGGAGGTGCATCTTTCTATCAAAACAGAATTCCCACACTCCAATTTTGGAAAATTAGGGATCTCTGACAAACCTTAAGTCAGCCAACTCTGGAACTAGGTCAGATACCTCAAATTAGTAAGATATAAATCTTTGTTATTTCCATTTGAGGTTCTAATTTGAAAATATGACTCACCATACTCTGCTTGAGGAAAATATTGAAGGGGATGATAAATTATGAGCATGGAAGTACAAAATATCCCTGATCCTTGAAGAAAATTATTTGGATCAATATGTCACTGAGGAGGTTCTAGAAACATAGGAAGATGAGGCTAAGGATACTCATAAGAGAAGCGTGGATAAGGATAAGAGAATCATTGCATATTCTATTAAGGATAATCTCATCTCCTATGTGTCTTCATTCAAGACACTAAAGAAAGTATATAAAAATATGTTCAAAGGAAAGTGGAATCAACCAAAAAATTACCTTGAGGAACTAGTTGAAGAATATGAAAATATAGAACTCTGAGACTATACACTCTTACTTCACAAGGGTTTCTATAATAAAATAACAACTTGAAGAAGTTAAAGAGAATATGGAAGAAGGATAAATTGTAATGACTACCTTGAATGGTCTCCCTCGATCATGGGACTCTTGTTGGCAACAACATATCCCATTTCAACTACTAAAATGAGAGCCCCATTTATTCGTCACTAAGGTGACCTCTAAGGTTATGATTTTTTCCAATGGGTTTTTATTCATGGTTGTGGTACTGATATGTATTTCCATGTTTTGGTTTTAAATAAATTTGCATCAAATACTTTTTTGTTTGGTTTTGTGGATTGCAAAAGCAACCTTTTTCTTAGTTATTTTTTATTTTCTGCAACCCGCATTTCGCAACATGGATAACATAAGTCCTTTTTTTGGAGGTTTTGAAGATTGTTTTTTCGCAATCCGCAATCTACAATGTAGATTGCATATTTTGAAAATTTCTTTTATTTGTCATTTTTTCTTTTCTGCAACCCGCAACCTGCAATGTGGATTACGGATGTCAGAAACCTTTTCCATAATAAAATTTCACCTTTTTCATTTCGCAACCCACAATGCGGATTGCGAAAATTAGAAACTCAATAAATAAAAAAAATTGCAAAATCGCACTTCTGCAATTTTGCAACCCGCAATGCAGATTACGGATTGCGAAATCCATGAAATCATTTTTTGGTCGCAAATATGATTCCACATTTTCACAACCCGCGAGGTTGCGGATTGTGGAAATAAAAATTAAAAAAATTGGTTAAAGTTTATCTCCGCAAGTCTATTTATCACTATAATCTCAACCATTGATTTTTTGAAAATCTATAACGTAGATATATTTTGCTGTTGGACTTGGGTAATTTAAATCATTCGAATTTTATAACCTATTCATTATTTTATCCTGCGATTTTTACCTATGTGAACAATTTTACTATGACTTTTCAACAAGCTCAAGAATCTTATTGCTTTCAATATGTTTATTGGTAATTTTGTCGAATCCATTGATTATCTGTGGTTTAATTTTGTTATTTTATTGGGTATATTTTAATTATTTTTCTCCAAATTCTTACCATAATCTACCTCTTGGTCTGCAACTATGTCAAGAACTACAAGGTCTAAAACCGCTCTGAATGAGTAGAATATTAAGGACCCTAATGCTGGTATTTTCTCTGACACTAGCGGATGGGTGTCAAAAACCTATTACCTAGATTGGTCACAAATCTATGCCTTATTTGATAATGACTATTTTTCTAATATCTCTCACGACCAAACATTTTAAAGTAACATAATCAAGTCCAAACTTCACTTTATAGCATCCAGACATCCATCCATTCCCTACACAGACCCAGTTTTGTGGGAACTTTACCACGCAAACCAAAAATACCGCTCCTTTGATGATCAAGCACAGATGCAATTAACCTCTTTTTTCTCTTAGGTCTTTGGAAGTGCATACGCCCTCAACCCACCACAACAATTGTTGAATAAGCAATTTCTTGAAGCTTCCATGACCCAATATAACTATGAAGAGATGAGAAAATCATGGATGGATAATCCTATAGAGTTCATCCCCAACCCTGACAAATCCTATCATATCTCTTGGTTTTGGGATCCATTTTCCCTATTGGAAGCGATTCTATGTAGACTGTATGGGTTGCCAAACTGTACTATGTTTAAAGTGGAACGGGAACCCCTCACCCATAATTTCCTTACTACAGGTGAATATTTCAACTTGGCACAGATTATCTTAGTAAGGAGGCCATTGGGAAGTACTAGAAAAATCCAACATCCATGAAGGCCTCCTTTTATCTGTCGGCTTACATTATGGACATATTCTATGGAACCTCTCCTTTTCCTGCTATGGGATGGAATTGGAGAAGGAATTCACCCCCTGTCCACATCCACTATTCAACTGTATGGGAGGAAAATTTTGTTCCCCACTCCTATGACATATGTGACCATTTCATTGGTCAATGTACGAGAAAATATTCAAAGGGGATTCCCCTACATTCTCTGATAGAGCGAAGGAACTAATCTCCACCATGGGAGATTGGTATATGGGTGAATACTTCTCCTACATCAGAATTTGGGGCAACAATACTATCCATTTTCTGCCCATGATAGTACAAGATAGGATGGTAGTCCAAGAAATATCTTTTCACAATGTCATTAATGGAGTTTTTCCAAAACTTACAATAGCGAAGAGGAAATGTTGTCCCATGTTTCCCCTCAGTTTGGGATTCTTGACTTTACATAATTCTACACATGCTTCCATTCATGGTAAGTACATCACTACAATAAACTTAGGGGAGGCCCCTAAAATAATGCATAACCCTAAGTCATTCTTGTCCAATAATTTTGTTTAATAACATTTGGAGACTAAATATGCCCATAAGAAAGACCCCGATGACTCAATCTACCGGGGGGCAATGAATTTTCAGAAGTGGCAAAAGAAATCTCTTCCCCTCAAGAGAAAAGATTCATTTTCTAATATCATAAGGAGCTCAAACCAATAGTGTTACACTACATAAATCTTCAACTGAATGTGGAAGAGAATGCCAAAAAAAAATTGTTGAAATAGAAGCAAAGTAGTCATTGGAAAGAACTTCTTCTACTCCCGCTAATCAGCCAATAGATAAGGGAAAGTCTATTGTTGAATGTTCTAGAAGATCCAAAACTTCATCTAATCTCTAGGCTATGCTAAGGTCAATAGAGATAAAGAAAATATTGGAAAAAATGAGCTCAAAAGTGGAAGCACAGGTAGCATTTTTTTTCCACAACCAAAGAAATAAAAGGTTGAGGAATCCCTCCCATAGGTCCAAGTACAAGAAGCAACCGGAGAACCTCCACCATAGAGGAAAAGGGTAGAATGAAAACCTCTTCAAGTTGATCCATCACCACTTAAAAATATTGATGCGCGGGAGATTGAAAGTGATCTTAAGGAGGATATCTCTCCCTCCACTTATGTATGCCCTATCATAATTCCTACCAGCTTCCCATTGACTATTTGAACAACCCAACCAACAGGGAATCATTTTGAAACTGTAAATCCTCAACATAATTTTTTCCGAGAGTAATCTCTCCTTGATTCTTACTTCAACTAACGGTACACCTACAATATCTTTACCTATGCCTATTTCTACTCCTTTTCTACTTTACCCATTTTTTCAGCGACATTTGAGTTTCCTACTACTTCCACCCAATTGACTTCTTTGCAATTCCATTCATCATTCTCACAAATTGGTAGCTCTTATATCCCTACCACTTCTCCTGAACCTATCACTTCTCTTCCTATTTCCACCTTCACACCACCCACCTATTACGTCTCCACGCCTTCCACTACTATTCCCTCATTCAGTATGTCAATCCATACCGCTAACACTTCCCAACCTACCCCTATATTTACAATTTATGAAGGAGCCATCTCAACAACAGAGCAGGTGGATGACTTTGGTGATGATGCAGTTGCATCATTATAGGGAGAGTACTTTTGGAGAAGGAAGGAGAAAGTTGTAGTAAAAAAAGGATCCAAAAGATCCATAGAAGGGACCTTCAAACAAGGCTCAGCACAAAATCAGATTATATGGAAGAGAGCTTCCAACGATGTTAAGTAGGAAGCTTAGAGACTGCAGCTGCCATGGAGGCCTTCATAGGAGAAAATTATGATTTAGTTTCCTTTCTCAACAATGAATTTGAGGAAAATAATAAGAACTGCAGAAGTATAAGCATGATCAAGCACATGCTAATGTGAAACATCAATAGGAATTGTTGAAGAATGAGTATGAAGACAAGATGAAGCAACTCCATGACTAGAATTATCTTCTTAAGCAACAACTTGAAGAAGCATATAGGTTGAATGAGTATAAGTAAACATACTAAGAGGATTTCCACCCTTGAAGAGAAACTCAAATAATTCCAATTTATATATGTTGATTCTTTGTTCTCTTAGTTCACAGAGGAGGAATTCAAATAGTTGGCCTATAGAATTCATGATGACCTTTATCAGGGAATGGTTGATCTCTTTGAAGGACTTAGTGAGATACAAGAAACATACAATTCCTTAGAGCGCCATTATGACCTCCTCTATGATCACAATTGAAGGAGGAGTGAAGCAATGAGAGCTTATGATACTATGGTGGATTGGTAGAAATACATCAGAGATAGACCTGGCGATTTGCCAGTCTTAGAAAAAATTAAGCTGAAAAGAATCCATATTTGAATAGAAACGTGGGAAAGTGTCTGTGCACTGGTAGAATCAATCATTCGATATAGAAAGGTGTCCTATAAAAAGAGATGGTTTTCCTCAAAAACTTTGCTAGGTTTTCTAGACCTACCACTATTGGATCCAATCAAGGAAGATATGCCTCTGAAGCTCAAAATAGAACAGATCAAGAGTTATTTTGCAAAGGCTAAGGAGCAGATTCAAAAAAATTGTCAGCTTCACCTAACTCAAATCAAGGATTGGATCGAGTCACCTCTCACATTGTAGATGAGGATTGACCTCTTCCTTCAAGAATGGGGAAAGTTTAAGAAACGAGAGATAGGGTCCTTGATTTGCAAGGATCAACTACACCTAGACCATGTCTGGTATCATGACAGACAATATTTTTTGGATGTATTTTCCGAGTGGAATTCTGCCCTTGGAAAATATTAAAATTGATATTTTGTAACCCCATACCTTGGGATTATTTTTCTTTCTTTGTAACATATTGTAACAATTATTTAAAGAGGAGGGATGTCTCCCAAGGGTGGGGGGGGGGGGGGGGGGTGCTCGCAGGAGTAATTCAATAGGACTTTAGGAGAAAAGGGACCACAAATGAAAGACTAGAGATGCTCTATGATTTTGCATGATTGTAATTTCTTACAATTTAAAATAAAGTTACATTATTTCTTATGTCATCTTTTGGTTTTTAATTAAATTTCTTTAGTGAATTTTAGGTTATTCTTTTATCTTCTTGAGAAATTGATTGTATGTTTCTTATTTTATCAAACACACTAATTACTGTATTTATTTTTCATTACAATATTAATGTGTTGATTATGCATCAAATACATGTTTTTATTTAATTCATATATCATTACTTGCAACCATGGAAGATTCACTTCTTCCCATACTGATTTGTGAATTAGTATCGCTCTCATTGAACAATTATATACATATTATTTTTGGATAAAGAAGTACAATTGCAATTGTTTCAGTTTCATTCAAGATGGTAAAGAGAAGGAATGGTTTATATTTCTATATGTTGGGTTAATATTTTATTGTCACAAATTACAAATCTAATTGTTGTATTTAAAGTTATCTATAATCACTCTCCCAATTTTCTTAGATAGTCTAGTCTCCAGTTACTGTAAACATTTCTTAGATATTCCCTGGAGGAAGGGCAGATCCATTTGGATTTGAAAAAACCTTGTGCCATTGGAGGCCTTATATCCATAGGATTTAGTTATACCAAACAACTTAGGGATAGAATCATCTCTACGTGGGATCGATTTGAAACCTTTCTAGTTGGACTATCTCCTCTTGTTTATTTCCTTGTAGTTTATCTAGCAACCTACAATCTGGGCCATCAACAAATGGTGCTAGAAGGAGTGATATAGTTAAACATGTCAAGGAAAAAAACAAGTAAAAAACCTCCTTCCTGATCACCAATTATCACTAGAAGCCATATTCAAGCTTCTATGTCTACAACAAAAACTCTAGAAATCCAAACAATAGTCCCTGTTACCCCTGTTCTAGAACACGTTAATAGAATACCCAAAATTATCTTTGTATCACTAACTAGGGGAAACCTCACCCTCAAATAGTGTTGAAATATTGTAACTTCGAAGAATATTATATATGTATCTTTATGTGGTCCCCGATGGTCCTACTGGGAGACCCATTTGTATTACATTGTACCTCGATGCTCCTAATCAGAAGAATTAATAAGAGTCATGAGGTAGTCCCCTCTAATTGTAAAGGTGGGTCATTAGCACCCCAGTGTGGTTACTTGAGCCTACATGTGTAACTCGATCCTACATAATTTAACTCAATCCTACATGTCAAATGAGTTAACTTAAGTGAACGGAAGAATATAAATAGAGGTGTAGTGCTCCTCATTTGATACACACACACACTCACTTGAGTAGCGCACTTGTGGAGGAGAGAAGTTGCTGGAGAAGGAGGAGGATCAGGTTTTTGATCTCCTTGTTGGTTTTACCTTTTTACCTTTTTGGGGCATCTATATTGAGGAATATTTTGCTGGGTTTTTTCCCTTTATGGTTTTCCCAGGATAAATCTATGTTGTTCTTGTGATATTGTTTCTTTCAGCGATCCTATTTATATTATTTTGTTATGAAAAATGAAATGATATACTAATGTCTTAGCTAAGCATATGAAAATTTAACATGGTATCAGATCTAACCTAAATAGGACAGCTTTCACAAGCTATAGAAGCTAGGACCTCTTACTTTTTGGTTCTCTCTCCACAATCGATCAGCAAAAGAAGGCTAAGCTGACTCTCCATTGAAGGGTGCATCTTTCTGTCGAAGCGGAATTCGATTCCGAGCATTTTCAGTTTTCGGTGTGGGAAATTAGGGCTTCTTACTGAAGAGGAATTTTTGAGTGAGCCTGGCATAGGATTTATCTCCTCATCAAAATCGAAGCTTAGAGACCTGGATCAATATTTTTGGTTGGGTGAAACTCCAGGAAAGTCAAACCCTAGTTTGACCCGGAGTTGGAAAAACCCTAAATACTAAAACTGCTAAGTTTTGTTACATTCTCTATATCCCAATATTGGCGAAGGCTCAGGAGCTGAAAATTGCAGAGGCCAAAGATAAAATCCTGCTGTACACTGTATCAACAATTCCACCTCAGATTTTCTATATTCTAGAATATATGATCCCTCCAAGTTAGGGTTCCAGCCTCCTCCAGAATTCATCCCTAAACAGGACACCTAGGGAAAATTGCTATAGAGTGGGCTATAGAGTTCCAAATTAAATTCGTGAAGATGTTCCAGAAAGAGCACGGACTTTAATTTCTGTGGTCCTAATTTCAGAACAAGAAGATGAAACAGCGATACATGGCAGTCCGTACAACTTCACTGTTCTAAATAGTCCTGTAACAGGTCACCATGGGAAAATGATCATAAATCCCAATTGGTGAATCCAATTCTGATGAAACCTATGGTGTTGGATCAGGGACATACAAGGTTACCTCAGTGCAACATTTCAGACATAGAGGGGCATAAATTGTAGAGATGTGTCACAGAAACAGTGACAATAATTTTTGCAGAAGCTGAATCATCTGATTTGAAAGGTGAAGAATTGAGACTTCTAGAATCCAAGTACATCAGCCATCTCACCTCATTCGAGCACATATCCTAGTAAGGTCAGTTTCTCATTCCCCAAAAATTTCAATTTCTTTAATTCTCTAACAAGATGACTTCAAGCACTAAGATTGAAGACAAGCTAGAAGGCATAGAGAATTTTCGAGCATGGAAATATAGGATTGGTCTCATTCTCCAAGAGAATGATCTTGATAAGTATGTCAAAGAGGAAGTGTCAGAACCTGAAGAAGCTGAAGCCAAGGAGAAGCATAGAAAGGATATGATTAGGGCACAAAGAATTATTCCAGACTCCATTAAGGATCACTTGATTCCTCAAGTGTCATCCAAGAAGACTCCAAAAGAAATGTATGATTCCCTTTCCAGAATGTTTGAGGGAAGAAACATCAACAAGAAGATGAATCTAAGAGATCAACTGAAGAGCACCAAGATGAGTCATGGAGAATCCATCAAAGACTACTTTTCAAGGGTTTCCCAGATCAAAGAGAAACTAGAAGCTATTGGAGATAATCTTGATGAAGATGAAATGGTTATGACTGCTCTCAATGGTCTCACTATACCATGGGAATCATTCATTCAAATGATGTGTGCCAGGAAGGAAAGCATGCAGTTTGATGTGGTATGGGAATATTGCATTCAAGAGGAGACTAGAGTGGAAAATAGAGAAGCCTTACTAAAAGAGGATGATCAAGCCCTAGCCACTCATACTAGAAAAAGAAGAAGGAATCAACCCATCTTCAAGAAGGGAAGTCACAAAGAGCATCAACCTCCCAGAAGATTCCAAAGATCGAAAGAAAGTCTATCAAGTAAGGACTACTCTAGTTTTCAATGCTTCCACTGTGACAAGATAGGACACATTGCCAGAAATTGTCCTATAAATAAGCAAGAATATCAGCAGAGGATCAACAACAGCAAAAGATATCATGCTCATCTAGTTGGAGATGAGGATGGAGAAGAAGAAGATGAAGGACCTTCGAGAAAGAAAGCAAGAGAAGAAGATGCAGAAGAATATGTACTATTTTCTACTCTCTCTGGGTCTATGACTCCTGGAGAAGACACTTGGCTTATTGATAGTGGTGCTTCAAAGCACATGACGGGACAAAAGAAAACTCTGTCCAAACTTGAAGAAAAGAGCTCTCCTCAGAAAGTATCCCTAGGAGATGACTATCAATATCCGATCAAAGGAGTTGGTGAAGCAAGCTACAAACTTGAATCAGGTAATCCCTTAAAAATGAAATATGTATTATATGTAGCTAGTTTAAAGAAAAAATTACTTTCTATCTCAGCTTTAGATAAGAAAGGATTCAGAGTTGCTTTCATAGATGGTCAAGTACTTATGTGGCCCAAAGGAAAGAATATTGAAGATGCAATCATCATTGGTGAAGAAGAAGGGGGCTTGTATAAACTTAAGGGGCACTCAGAAACAGCCTTTGTGCATGAGTCCAATTACCCTAGTGAACTATGGCATACAAGGCTTGCCCACATTAATTACAAGGCTCTACCTCATGTGAACAAAGTAGTGACGGGATTACCAGACATGAAGATCAAGCATGAAGGAATTTGCAAAGGATGTGCGAAGGGAAAGAACATCAAGAATCCATTCCTGAAGAGTGAAACAAAAACAAAAGGTACATTGGAATTGATTCATTCAGATGTATGTGGTCCAATGTCTTCCACATCCTTAAGTGGCTTTGAATATTATATCACATTTATTGATGATTTTTCAAGAAAGACTTGGATATACTTCTTGAAGGCAAAGAGTGAAGTGTTTGAGAAATTCAAGGAGTTCAAAGCCTTGATAGAGAATCTTTCTGACAAGAAAATTAAGATTCTTCGATTAGACAATGGAGGAGAATACACCTCAAAAGAGTTTGATTCCTTTTGCAAAGATGCAGGAATAAAGAGGGAACTAACTACTCCCTACAATCCCCAACAGAACGGGGTAGAGAAAAGAAAGAAAGAACTGGCAGTGAAGACAATGATATATGATCAAGATCTTCCAATGCACCTATGGGAAGAAGCTACAAGAATTGCTGTGTATGTACAAAATAGAATATCTCACAGTGCTCTTGGGTTCAAAAACCCAGAAGAGATATTCACAGGAAAGAAGCCTGAGGTAAGTCACCTCAAGATATTTGGTTGTCCAGTATATATCCATATACCAAAAGAGAAAAGAACCAAATTAGACCCTTCCAGAAAGAAGGGATATTTGTTGGATATTGTGAAGTATCCAAAGTGTTCAGAATCTACATTCCTAGATTCCACCACATGGAAATCAGTCGAGATGTGACATTTGATGAAGAGGCAGCTCTCAAGAGATCGAGGAAGTGCCAACTTGAAGAAGTGTATGAAGAAGAGACACCACCCAGAAATAAAGAAACTACATGTCTCCCTAAAGATGAATCTCCTGAAGAACATGACATGGCAGAACCACAAGAACCTCCCATGATGGAGATATCAAGAAAAATAAAGCCTTCTTGGATAAGAGAAATTTTACGAGAGGCAGAAAGATATGGAGATCCTGAAGGATCTACAAGGGAAAGAAAGAAACCTAATACTTTTTCCAACTATATAGCCTTGATGTGTGATCTGGTAGAAAAAGAACCTACAAACTATGAAGAAGTGGTACAGAAGAAAGAATGGGTAGAAGCAATGACTGAAGAGTACCAGTCAATAATGAAGAATGATGTATGGAATATCGTTCCCAAACAAGAAGGAAATAGTATAGTATCCTCCAAATGGATATTCAAAATAAAGCATGCAGCTGATGGAAGTATCGAGAAGTATAAAGCAATATTTGTGGCCAGAGGTTTCTCTTAGAAAGAGGAAATTGATTATGAAGAGACATTTTCTCTTGTAGCATGATATACTTCGATTAGAACTACCATGGCACTTGCATCCATAATGAAGTGGGACTTACACCAGATGGATGTGAAAACAGCTTTTCTGAAAGGTGTTATCGAAGAAGAAGTTTACATAGAACAGCCTCAAGGATTTGAAGTTGAAGACAGGAATACTCATGTATGCAAGTTGAAGAAGGACTTGCATGGTCTTAAACAAGCTCCTAGATCTTGGTATGAGAGGATAGATAGTTTCCTGTCAAGCATGGGCTTTACCAAGAGTAAAGATGATCCTAACCTTTACCTCAAGGTTGTAGAAGATGAACCTGTCATCCTACTACTATATGTGGATGATTTATTTTTGACAGGAAATGAGAAACAGATTATGAAAAGCAAGAAGAGACTAGCAGAAGAATTTGAGATGAAAGACCTTGGGTTAATGCACTATTTGCTAGGTCTGAAAGTATGGAAAATTTCAGAAGGAATCTTTCTCAATCAGGGAAAGTATGTAGTAGAGATATTGAAAAGATTCAACATGTTGGAATGCAAAGGCTTGTCCACACCCATGAATTCCAACCTGAAGTTGTTAACTGATGACTCATCATAGTTAGTGGATGTGACTCTTTACAGACAGATCATTGGGTCATTGATGTATTTGACAAATACTAGGCCAGACATTTGTTTTGTTGTGAACACCTTAAGTCAATATCTAGTTCAAACTAGATGGGTTCACTTGGTAGCTGCAAAACATGTGATGAGATATTTGAAAGGAACTATAGACTTTGGTCTATATTATGATAATAGCCATGAGTATATATTGTATGGCTATACAGATGCAGATTGGGCCGGAAGTATCTCAGATAGAAAAAGCACATTAGGTGGATGTTATAGTATAGGATCTGCTATGATCTCATGGTTTAGCAGAAAGCAATCCAGTGGTGCACTAAGCACAGCCGAAGAAGAATATATAGCAGCTTGCTCTGCTAGTTGTGAAGCCATATGGCTTCGAAAGCTAATGTCAGGATTATTCAACCTAGAGTTGGACACTACCGTGATTCTATGTGATAACCAAAGTTGTATAAAGATGACAGAGAACCCTGTGTTTCATGACAGATCAAAGTACACAGAAATCAGATATTTCTACATTCGAGATATGATGCAGAAGGGAGCCATAAAGCTTCAGTATGTGAGTACTGATGAACAAGTTGCTGATGGGTTGACAAAGCCTCTGTCCCGAGTGAAGTTTGAACACTTTCGAGACAAGCTTGGTGTGGTTTGAAAAGATCTTCCCTGAAAGGGGGAGTAGTGATGTTGCAGTGGGATTGTATCATCCCTGGGCACTTTCCCTAAAGTGATCCAGTGACCTCGGTACTTGAGAATGTGGTGGGATTGTATCATCCCTAGGCACTTTCCCTAAAGTGATCCAAATACCTCGGTCTTTGAGAATGAATAGGGATTGTATCATCCCAGGACATCTGTCCATAATAGATCCGGTGACCTCGGTCCTCGATAATGTGGTAGGATTGCATCATCCTTAGACATCGTCCTAAAGTGATAGGGACTAATTCTCCCATAATCAATCCGGTGGCTTCGGTGATCAAGAATGTGGTAGGATTGCATCATCCTTGGACATAGTCCTAAAGTGATAGGGATGGATTCTCCCGTAATCAATATGGTGGCTTCGGTCCTCGAGAATGTGGTAGGATTGCATCATCCTTGGACATAGTCCTAAAGTGATAGGGACTAATTCTCCTGTAATCAATCCGGTGGCTTCGGTCCGCGATAATGTGGTAGGATTGCATCATCCTTGGACATAGTCCTAAAGTGATAGGGACTGATTCTCCCGTAATCAATCCGATGACTTCGGTCCTCGAGAATGTGGTAGGATTGCATCATCCTTGGACATAGTCCTAAAGTGATAGGGACTGATTCTCCCGTAATCAATCTGGTAACTTTGGTTGTCAAGAATGTGGTGGGATTGTATCATCCCTGGACTTTAAGTCCAAAAGTGATCCAAATACTTTTTGTCTTTGAGTTGTGTATTGCAGGTTTTTGCTGCTAATTATGATGACATACTGATCGAAAGATCAGAGTATAATGATGATGATGATGTTTCTGATCAAAAGATCAGAAAGTGATGATGATTATGATCAACAAATCAGAATATGATGATGTTGCTGCTGATCAAAAAGTCAAAGTGATGAAGATGTTGTTGATCAAAAGGTCAAAATGCTGAAGATGTTAATGTTGATCGAATAGTCAAAGTGCTGAAGATGTTGCTGATTGAAAAGTCCAAGTGCTGAAGATGTCATTGCTAATTGAAAGATCAAAATTGTTGAAGATGTTGTTGATCAAAGATTGAAGATGTTGCTGATGATGAATACTAAAGATTGAAGATGAAGACTACATGATGTTGAAAAACTTCCAATGATTTATAGATGTGTTACCCTGCTGATGTTGATGATGTCCCCTATCTCTACTCTTGTTGTTGTTGATGTTGCTGTAGAATACCCTTCTCATTAAGGGGGAGTGTTGAAATATTGTAACTTCGAAGAATATTCTATATGTATCTTTTTGTGGTCCTCGATGGTCCTAGCGGGAGAACCATTTGTATTACATTGTACCCCGATGCTCTTAATCGGAAGAATTAATAAGAGTCATGAGGTAGTCCCCTCTAATTGTAAAGGTGGGGCATTAACACCCCAATGTGGTTACTTGAGCCTACATGTGTAACTTGAGCCTACATGATTTAACTCGAGCCTACATGTCAAATGAGTTAACTTAAGTGAATGGATGAATATAAATAGAGGTGTAGTGCTCCTCATTTGATACACACACACACTCACTTGAGTAGCGCACTTGTGGAGGAGAGAAGTTGCTGGAGAAGGAGGAGGATTGGGTTTTTGATCTCCTTGTCAGTTTTACCTTTTTACCTTTTTGGGGCATCTATATTGAGGAAGCTTTTGCTGGGTTTTTTCCCTTTAGGGTTTTCCCAGGATAAATCTTTGTCGTTCTTGTGATACTATTTCTTTCAGTGATCCTGTTTATATGCTTTTGTTATGAAAAATGAAATGATATACTAATGTCTTAGCTAAGCATATGAAAATTTAACAAATAGTTGAGAAAAAGTACTCACGATATTACCATCAGGGTAGAGTAGAGGACTGAAATAGTTCGAAACCTCAAATATTCTTTGTCCCTAGACTATTCAACTGATAACTTGCCTATTAGTACAAGTACTCAAAACACCACTAAACAAGGAGTAATTCCCGGGATCCAAACATATCTATTGTTTGAACAGACAAAACATCCTCCAGTAGATCCACATCCCAACATTCAATCTGGTGGATCATCACCTATACCACCTGCCTCATCTTGATCACCATTTGAGGACTCCTAAAATACTAAAACATCCTCAATTCCTTCTTCATACGAAGAAACCCAAATGGAATAACAAATAAACAGAACATGGATAGATTAGGATTTAGTCTTTGTCCCTGGGAAACAACATAAATTTCCCAATAATCTCGAGAAGTGGATCCCTAAGTTCAGTCTAGATGAAAGATCCCCTATTGAGGATCATATTAAAACTTTTATGCAAGCCATTCAATTAAGAAACGTGGTACATGAGGATGCAGTGTGTAGATTATTTCCCTATTCCTTTGAAAGACATGCTTCCACTTGGTACGTTGTCTTGGATTCTGAGTCTATCAACTCTTGGTATAAGTTTGAGAAGCTATTTCTCCAAAAGTTTTGGGATGACAGTATCCCTAGAGATATGGTAATGGATCCGTCCTCTTGGAGGATAAAGGGGAAAGAGAGAGTGAAGGATTTTAACCAAAGGTTTTCTTGTTTGAAGAATAGGATTCCTACCAATGTTCTTCTGATGGAATAATTATTGGTTTCTTACTATATTAGTGTTTTCCTACTCCCATTTCTATGTGGGTAAAAACAACACACAAAACTACACTGCAAGAATATTTTTTAGAAGCCATTTTAGTAGACAAAGATATGCCTCACTTAAAGGATAATCCAGATGTTCAATAATACTAACCGTCTACATCTCATAGGAGTCAAGAAAACTTTCACAAGACCACAACAACCAAAGACCCTTTCAATATGGACAACATGAAGAAGTTGCAACTAAATATTTCTAATGACATGGCAGACGTAAAAAGGACTAACACTAGAAACCAAACAAATAATAGAGATTTGGAAAGGCCACCTTTCAGGAGACCTTACCATCCCCCTCAGAATCAACCTCCTCCAAACCCTAAAGAAAATTTTAATTTTGACGAGATCTATTCTATTTTCAAGGCCCTAGCTATTGGATCTCAAACTGTTCCTGATGACAGTAGAGACAATTCTCAAGGAGCTACCGATTCTATACCTGCTGATGAAGAACATGATCAACATCTAAAAACTATCAATTGTTTTTCATAATTACCAATGTTAGAATAAGAAGATGAATCTGAAGCCATTTTCAATGTACATCACTCTTATAACACGAGGATTAAAGGCCAAACGTCACAGGAAACTTCACCATCAACATCCACTCCTAATACTGGTAAAGCAATTGTCCCAAGAGAAAAGGTAATTCTTGAAATTTAATACAATTTTGTTGATGATATAAAAAAGGATAAAGGTAATATTTCTTTGTTTGAACTTCTAAAAATACCTTCTATAAGGGAAAATTTTCCCAAGAACATGATTATGAATAAATCCAGAGAAGTTCAAAATAATACCTTAGACGACTATGTAAATCCTGGTAGTCATAAGACTAGTATGAAAAGGGTCCCTCCTTTCTTACTTACTTTGAAATTTCAAATAGAAACGTCCATAATTATATGATATACTCAAGCGAATCATCCAATGTCATGCTAGTATCAGTTTCTAAGAAGTTGAATGCAACCTGGGAACCCTATTCGACCCAAATAGTCCAACTAGATAGATCAAGAGTTAAGGTGGTAGGGGAATAACATAATGTCCTCTTGTCATTATCTATAGATCCTAGGATCCATCAGACAATTTACATTGTCGATGCTGATATCCCTGAAACTTATGGTATGTGGCTAAGCAAGGATTATTCAGAAAAATTGAAAGGCTCTTTCTATTGACTGGTCACACTTATGGCTCCCTTATAGTGGAAGGCCATGAAATATTTTCTTGGTAAGATAAATTTTGTTAGGATATTTGCGCCAAATTTTGCACATATTGTTGGGACATTGTAGGATTTAATTAAAAAGGGAACATTATTTAAATGATATGACATTCAAAAGAATGAATTTATCAAGATTATGAAAGTTATTACTGATGCTTCTGCATTAAAGTCCCCAGATCTTGACAAGGATTTCATTGTGTACACTTTTTTTATTGAATTTTCTTATGTTGTTGTTTTGACCCAGAGATGAGTAGATGACGTAGAGTTCCCCATTTCATTCATGAGTTCCACATTTAAAGGGGTCGAATTAAACTATTCATAGATTGATAAAAACACCTATATTGTTTATAAGTCTGTCAAACATTTTAGGCCTTATTTATTGAAATATAAAATGGAGGTGATTGTCCCCTATGCATCTATAAGAAATGTTCTGATTTAGAAAGATCTAGGAGAGAAGTGAGCCCATTGGATGACTACACTTTAGGAATATGACTTTGAGATCAAGCCTGCCAAAATTGTGAAAGGGAAAGGCTTGTGCTTCCTAGATTCCCAATCAAACAATCCATAGAAGGAACAACAACGGCTACAAGAAGAAGATATGTCTATAGACATAGTTAATGTTATTTCTGCTCCATCTTCCGAATGGTATGATGATATAAAGTTTCATCTTACTCATCAGTATGCTCCTTCGACTGTAATACTCCTAAAATTAGTAAAAATTTAAATTTTTTCATGTAACATAAAATGTTTGCAGTCGTCAGTACCTAGGAATTAATTTAACTTCTATCAATTACTTAATTTGTGTTATATTAAAACTGACTATTTTTTAAGACTCTATTTGTGTACTTACTATATTGTTTTCATAATTCCATGTTAAGGAATTGAATTACGGCTTTATATAACGGTAGTAAAACATATGTTTAAACTTCTAGCACTAAGTTTTTCTTACTGTTGTTGGTTACTACTTGGCAGACCCGGGTTTACTTGTAATGTACCAACAATACCCCTAGCTCACTATCCCTTTCGGTGACAGACCATGGAATGGCTTGAAGTCTCACCCGAAGTGATCTGAGATGGGTTGGCTGAAGACTCAAGTGTCCTCAACTAGGTTTTGTAGCATCCTGGTGGTTCTTATCTCTTCTTATCCAGTAGGACCTCTCTGCGAGGGGCTGTTTCTCTCCTCCGAGCTGACTCTACTAGAGGACTGGCTCTTAGCACACCGTAGCTTCTAGGATGATGTGCAAACTCTCTTCTCCGCTCAACCCTTAGCCTGCAATATCTCACACCGCAGCTTCTCCGACGGTGCGATATCGCCTTTCTATGCCACGATATCTCCTATGGAAATACTTAATATGCCCAACAACTCGCATGGTCTAAGGGTGTTTTCTCGAGTTATAATAACTCAGACACCTTCAACAGGGTGTTAAACAATATTACTTGAACTTCCATGGTTCAACACACTTAACATCAACTGTACTCAACTTGCTGAACTAAGTATACTGGAATTACTTAATGCAGTAACTGCTAGCTCAACTGTGTGAATCAAGTACTGATAAACTCACATGTAGAACGCTTGATACATTCAACTTGATTTTAACCTTCAATAATGCTATAAACTGAATGAGAACAAACATACATTCACTAACTGATATACAACGTTCATGTAACAGATAACAGATAGCAACTAATTAAAGCACAATCACATGAAACAGTCGCACAACACACTGATTTTACGTGGTTCACCTCCCAGGAAGGAAGCTACGTCCACAGGAACTAGTTTTTATATTATATATTGGAAGAGTAAACACAGTTCCGCTACAACCTCGTATGCAGCTTGATATCTTCTGGGTAACTCCGCGCACACAACCGGGAGCCCTTCTCTCTTAGATATCTTCTCTTCCTATATTGCCTTCTTACAATATACTCTTCCTCTCTCTCTCTCTCAATCCCTGTGGATTGTTACATTCATGCTCTAGGAGCCGGATACTGGTTATAGTAAGATAACTACAGACTGAATAACAGAACCAGAGCTCGACTCTTCTACAATACAACTAACTATGAGCTAACAAACTAACTGACTCTCTGACTAGTTAATTGTCTAAATAGCTAACCTTTTACAATACAAGATACATGCTTTTATAGGTGGCCCGAAGGTCTCGCCATTACAAAACTGTGGGCCTTTCCCAACAGTAACCCAAAAACCCTAACTGTGACAGTCGGCCTATCTGTACTTGAACTACCACTTTCCGTCACACCATAGCTTTCTACATTTTTCCACGCTTCCTAGCACTGATTGTGGGTATGGGAACCACTTCCTCTTCTATCCTTCGTCTTCAATACGTTGGCCCGTTTCTCCTTTCCCATTTATGAGGGTAGCTGAGCCCTCCTGTTTACACTGCTGCCTTAAGTGCATTGGTTAAGCTCTCTCTTCTTGGCCAATTAGGTACTGTTTCCTTTGACTTTCTTGTCCAGTTATAGCAGCTTTTCCTGTAGCTACGGGGCCCTGCTCCAACAGTCCCCTAACACTTATTTGTGGCTCGTCCCTAAGCCACAAACAGCTAGCTTCTCCTGCTGTAGCTTCTGCTTGGCTTCCTACGAAGTCCTTGTGAATCTCTCTCGAAGTCCTATGACTTCTTTATCCATAGCTTCAACACACTCTTGTGCTATTTCAAGCATAGCTTGACTAATGCTAGAGTCTTCTGTGTCATCGATTTCACTTTTGCTTGTAGTGAACTCCTTGACTTTCTACTCAACCGTATTGACCAGTTCTGTGATTTGTTCTTGATACGGTTGAAGCAGGTTATTAAATTGTATCTCTTTTTCTCTCAACCACTGCGCTTCCTATTGCAACCGGTTCATCTCTGTCATCTTCTTCATCTTTGCAAGAGCTCCTAAGCTCTTGACTTCTTCCTTCATTGCTGTTGTTGCATTCGCTATGCCCTGGATGTTCTGCTGCAACTTCAGTTTGTCTGGGAGCTCATCTAGCTCCGACCATGTCTTTGTCGCATCATCTAGTAATGACTTTGCATCATCTATGCGAATCTGCATCTGTGTAGACATGAGTCTAAAGGCCTCTTCCCTTGCTTCCTTGTCTGCCTAAGGTGTGCTTGGTGCTCGAGCCTCAAGCTCAGCAATCTGTGCTTTGTGGTCTTCCTCCATCTTGGTCACTATCTCTTGCAGAGCCTTTGCTCTATCTGCAACTCTTCTCACCTTTTGCATTATAGGTAAGGCAAACTCAATGTTACACTGGGGTAACTCTAATGCGATGGTCTGCAGGACCTGACTTAGATCCTATTCTTTTTCTTCGTATACTCTTAACTCCTCCTCCTTTTTCTAAAAGCCTGCGGTGAGCTCTGCATTCTATTGCCTCAGCTGAGTGTTATGTTTATACGTCGCAAGCACTCTATCCTTGAGTTCTATGGCTACCTGCTGTTGGATCATCTGTAGTTGATCAACGGGGAACTATACCAAATTAACCTCGACAGGTTGTCTAATCTGTATCTGCACATCCATCATCGAGGCAGGGAATCGAATGCTCGCTAGTGGTATCAATACCGTATTGATGCGATCTTGTGCAAAGACTTCCTCGTGGGAAGTCAGTTGTTGTGAGCTTTCTCCTGCTGTCACCTTGACTGGCAGAATCTACATCATGTCGTTCTTCTCAGTGAGTGCTTTAAACTCCAAAAGCTGCTTATCTATTGCGCTCTGCGGCTTGTCCTGCGATGTTTGCATCACCTAAAATGTGTCCTTCATGTCCTCCTTCAATTTTGCTGCAATTTGATCATAGTCATCGTCTGTCAGTGCGGTCTCTAAAGTAGGCTTTGAGGCTTTGGATTTTTTCCTCTTCTGTGCCTTCGGTAGTACTTCTACTACATCTTTCCTCTTTTGTGCCTCTAGTGGCACGTCTACTGGATCTTTTCTCTTGGAACCCACCTTCTCTTTTCCTTTTTCTAATTGGTCTATGGGTGTAGTATCCATGGGTACATTTCCTGCTACGGCATATTCTAATTCCTTCTTCCTTTCTTCACCAAATTCTTTGATGATTTCTTCTACATCCTGTGCTATCATCCTGAACGAACCATTTGCCTAGTTATCCGTTCTAGACCCTTTTGGCCTTAGGTAGGTTCTATGGCTGTCTGCCATGAAATCAAGCTGATTATCGTACATGTCCATAACCTCCGTGCTGATCCGTGGTGTCTCCTAGATGACTCTATTCAACAGGTTATAGTATTCATAGAATACTATCATATTATCTTTTTCTTAGCTGAGCTGTTGCTCTCCCATAAGTTTGCATAGCGCGTGCCCCTGGCCTCGCCGCTTCGTAGATGTAGAAACAGGGTATGGGGCGGCTCCTTCCACCCGATGAATGCACATAATATAAGCAGCCATGAGAAATGGAAGGGGTGGTTTGCCTCGTCATGGGATGTCAAACAATCTTGAAGGAAAATATTTAACAAAAATAAACACCAATTAAATTGTTCACCTTCTGTGACTTGTATGGCAAGGTGAATTACTGATCCTGTAAATTCTTTTGGGCGAACCTTGGTTAACAGTCTGCCTGCAAGTAGACTGGCTATAAATCTGAGTGTATCATCTGCTATTGCTGTGAGGTCATAAGCCCAACCTCCTCGCTATAGCTTATACTTGTTAACTAGGGTTGCTGGTAGCTTGGAATCCTTGCTCTTACTTGAGATATGTGTTTGAGGGTCCTTACCAGTCTTAGACAGCCCGGTGATGCCGTGCATCAGATCAATATTCAAGTCGACCTGGTTACCCAACCAGAGGTAACCTCCATGTACATGGGAAAGTAGCATGCACACCATGGCATTAACCTCTGCACCTCATCCAAAATGTGGTATTTGTAACAAATTGAGAAAGCCTAACCGCTCAAGAATCTGGACATGTTCCATAGGAACAAACTCATCTGCATTGGTCCTCAGCTTCCTTTGAACCGTAAGATACTGGTCTGGCCGAAACTAAGGATATGTCTTACCATCTCCAAGGTTATAGTCTATGAATTTGAGAACAGGGACATATCCTAATAGGTCTCCATCTTTCTTTATACGAGGGTCAATCGGTGGTAACGGAACAGGAAACTTACCACCCTTGGGAATGATTACCTCTGGTGCATCCTCGACTCGTGGCACAATGTATTCTGTTGCCATATGAACTTCTTATTCTTGCTCTAGGATGGATTCTTCTACTATCTAAGCTTGAATCCTCATCCTTGGCGGCTATCTGACCTGTGATGTACCTAATTTCACAACCTTGGGCGGCGTCGTCATAACAAAATCGAGGCCACCACGTTGATATCGTTGCATAATGTCTTCTAAAGGTTCCTCCTTAGACAGAACCCGCCTAGTGCAATATTCTGGACGGGCAATGGCTAAAAAATTGGGGAAACACTAGCATTCTGTAACTGGAGTATCTCTACACAAGGAAAAATATTCAAATTTCTCTATAGCTCTCAGAAATTGCAAAAGTAACCCTGTTGTATGAATGATCTCTGTATTTATAACAGAGGTGATAATATCTGAAGCAACGGTCATTTAGGCTAGGCCTGTCGGCAGTATTAATTGCATGGATAAGACAACAACCGTCGTTTCGATCCTCATTAATTGCTGAAATCTAATCAAATTTACCTTGAAACTTGTGTGCAGGTGTCGGTCTCATCGAATATTTTTACCAAAGATGGAAAAATCATTATACTGTTACCAAATCTAGGGCAACGTATACCTGTCGTATCTATATTAACTGCTCGTCAGAAGGCGAAGTGACTGGCCTTCTGTCCTTTTTCAAAATTGTCTACATGGCATGGGGAATCATCGCCTTGCTGCGATGTCACACCGCATCATCAAAACAAAAGTGTTGGCTTGAACCTCCTCAACGTTCAAAACACCGCAAGCGTCCTATGACTTGCGTAACATAAACTTATACTTTATTTTTTATTTTTTTTTGCCGGTGTAGACTCATTACCGATGCGATGCCTCCTTTCAACTACACTTGACATCTGCACATCCATAAACTGTCTGAGTTAGGGATGAGAGGTGGAGTGGCTATCACTATAGAGCTTAAGCTTGCTGCCATTAATCAAAGTGGGAAGAAGCTCCTCGTTCAGTTTGCTGAGCTGAACGACACCTCCTTCTATAACTTGTTGTATCTGATATGGCCCCAACCCATGCATCTTGAACTTCCCTAGAAACTTAATAAACTTATTGTCATAGAGGAGCACTAGGTCTCCTGTCTGAAAAAATCTTACTCTTAATGTGCCTGTCATGCCAAGCTTTTTCTCGTGCCTTCTGCACTTTATGATGGAATCTATCTTCATCTAAGGCAAGCAGCTGTGCTAGTCTTTCATTCATCGTATTTGTATTAGCTATCCCAGTAATTTGAGAAATTATTAAACTAGGAATAATATATTCCATAGGCATAACAGCCTCTTGTCCATACACCAAGCTGAAAGGTGTGTGTCCTATAAGTTTCTTGCATGTAGTCCTATAAGCCCATAATACCGCATTAACCCTAAGGTCCCAATCATTTCTTTGGCTATTACAGATCTTAGTAAGAGCATTTTCTAGAATCTTGTTAAAGGCCTCCACCGTACCATTAGCTTGTGGGTGGTAGGGAGTGCTCTTATGGTGCTGTATCTGGAATTCCTCCATCAAGGCCTCAATAGTGCGGTTCAAAAAATGTGTGCCTTGATCGCTCATCAAAATGACTGGACATCCAAATATACTTATGATGTTTTAAAAAATGAACTGTGCAGCTGTAGTAGCATCACAATTCCTTACTTCTTTGGCCTCTGCCCACCTGGTGAGGTATTCTGTTCTTGTGATGATGTATCTCGCACCAGTTCATTTTTCTGGCGGGTTGATAGGACCCACAAAATCTATAGCCCATTTGTCAAATGCCTACAGCATAACTTGTGGTCGTAGTGGCATTTCATCTCTCTGTGAAGGTTTTCCTACCCTCTGGCAGATATCGTAGCATCTACAAAACTCCTTAGTGTCTTTATACAAAGTAGGCCACCATAATCCTGTAGCTAGGATTTTTTGCGCAGTCGTCTTTCCTACGAAATGACCTCCTGCAATACCTGAGTGTGCTTATTTCATAATGGCCTCTTTCTTGTGTGGCATAACGCATTTGCACAAGACTTCATCTGGACCTAACTTGTATAACTGCCCTACGATCAATGTGAAGTTTGCTGCTTTAACAACTAGCTGTTTCTTTTGCTGCTTAGTAAACTCAACAGGTGCCCACCCTGTAGTGAGAAAGTGAGTGATATCTGCATAGTACTCATCTGTGATCTAGATAGAAAACAATTGCGCATCTAGAAAATTGTCCTCTAGATTACTTGGTTCTTCCCCTGAGTCTATCCGTGACAGATGATCTGGTCCAGCATTTAATCTCCCTAGTTTTACAATAATTTCAAAATCATACTCCTGAAATAGGAGTAACCATCTGCAGATCCTTCCCCCTAACACTGGCTTATTGACCAAATACTTCAAAGCGGAATGGTCAATGAACATCTTGAATGGGGCACCCAACAGGTAGTGCCTAAACTTCTGTAGAGCATACACCATAGTTAATCCTTCTCGCTCTATAGTGGTGTAGTTATTTTCTGTGGTAGATAGCTTTTTGCTTGAGTATGCGATAGGGTGATCGATACCCCCTTCTCCTGGATGGGTTAAGACAATCCCTAGTGTGATGCCAGATGCATCCACATGTACATGAAATGGCTTGGTCCAGTCTGGAAATACTAAGATGGGTGTTGTAACCATCTTCTCTTTAAGTGTGTCTAGACTTTTCTGGCATTCCTTATTCCATAGGAATTTCACGTCTTTTTTTAACAGCTTTTCCATTGGTGCTGTGATCTTTGCATAACCCTTGATGAATTTTCTATAGTACCCGGTATGACCAAGAATTGTCCTCAATTGCTTGGCTGAGTTGGGTGCTGGAATATTTACAATGATGGCAATCTTTGCAGGATCTACCATCAAGCCTTGTCTGCAAACAATATGACCCAACAAAATACCAAATGGCGCACATAATATACATTTCTTCAAGTTCAGAGAAATCTGATACTGCCTACATTTCTCTAACATGATCCTTAAATCTCCTATATGCTTGTCGATTAATCCAAATACAGTCCAATCATCAAAACAAGCTTCTAGGAACTTATGGATGTATTCCTTAAATACAGCAACTACTACTCTTGAAAAAATAGCTGGTGCATTTTTAAGACCAAAGGGAATTATCGTATACTGGAATGAGCCCCATTCTGTCGCAAAGGTGGTCTTATAGTGTTCTTCTGGATGGATTCTGATCTGGTGATAGCCTAAAAATCCATCAGTGAAGGAGTAGACCTCCTATCCTCCCACATTGTCTAAGACTTCATCAGTGAAAGGTGTCGAAAATGGATCATGAAGCGATGCATCATTGAGTTTGCGCAAATTGACACAAATCCTGATGTCTCCTTTGGTTTTCTTTTCCTGTACAACCATGGGACTAACCCATTCACTCTCTTCGATGGGCTCAATGATGCCTGCTGCTAGCATCTTATCAATATCATCCTTAACTTTTTCTTTATACCGAGGATTTAATCTGTATGGACATTGCTTAACTGGCCTAGCATCCTCTTTCAATGGTATCCTCATTACTCCCAGATCTCCTACTATTCCCTTCATTTCTGTAAAATTGGTGGGACATAAGTCCTGGTAGTCGTGTAACAGATCTGCAATGTGTCCTACCGTTTCATCATCCCAGTAGTCTCCAATAGAGGCAAACTTTGGTTCTGTTTCTGTTCCAATATTGATCTTTTTAATCCTGATAGGCTCTATGATAGCTAGAATCTCTAACTTTGGACCATCAACATCGTGAGTCCCTTCTGACTCAGGAATGTTGATACTGCGAGGGTTCTCATCCTCATCATCTGGTTCTGTTGCGAAGTTATAACACTCGAGCGCATCTTCTAACTGGATGGCCCACTCGGGTTGAGTATGTACTGATAGGGTACAGTCCTCAAATATCTTAGTCTTTATAACGTTTAAATCCTGATCAATGCTTGGATACTCAGATTCAAAAGTGAAAGTGAGTTCAAAGCTGTCTATCATAAGTGGCCATGTAATGGTTCCTCTGCGCAATTCGGTCTCAGTGTACCAGTTCTTTGGTATTTGGTCTAAAGTATGAATGAATAGGTGAACCCATTCATCCTCGGGAATGTCGAATAAATTCTATTCACAAAGATGAATATGTGACTTGGGGTCACTTTCTCCTGTATATTTCTGCTGAAGACACTCCTTGTCATTAGAAAACCTGATCGCCATCAATCTTTTGAAGTCATCCCATGATGCGATATGTTCTTTATGTGCATGCCACCATCTTGCAGGTGTGGCTCTTACTGCAAGGTCAATAACTGACATCCTCTGCTCATGAGGAATTTCTTGTTCAAACTGCTGTAAAAAGTCATTGACATCCGCTAAGCCATCAAAGGATGGAATATCCTTAGTCTCTGCGCCAATCCATCGCAGTGACTTAGTCATAAATGCACATTTGTGAGCTGAGACTTCATAAAGTCTGTTTTTCCAGTTCTCTAGACCAACATCCGAGTCTGATGCGCATGAGCTGTCGCATCGCCAACTAATGTTTTCTTCTACGGTCTGATTGATGTAATCACTCTGATTAGCCGTCATTTGATAGAGGATCTCCATATTACGCACCTCATCCTCTGCTCGGATAGGTTCAATATATCTAGGACCCTAAAAAGGATCCAATGGTGTGATGACCCGGATCTGTGTATCCTCAAAGGTCATTTGTATTTTCTTTAAGTCGATAATGGCCATGTTATCAATTTCCCAATGAATACCTAGTAGAGCTAGATATGGTCTACTATCGCCAATGATTTCTATAAATTCAAAGTCTGCAAAGCTGTGAACTTCGTCAATGTCAACTGGCACTTGCGGTAATCGACCCAGTGGTGATACCCTCTGTTGATTGGCTAGTCTCAGATGGATAGGTGATTTGGCTAACTTAGGGCTATGCATCTGTTCCCATGTCTGCTTAGTCAGAACATTTACCTCTGATCCTAAATCTAGGATTACCTCATCCATTTCAAATTCTCCAACTTGTGCTGTGAGTCTCATCTCTCTTCTTGTTCTTGTATGTCCCATAATATTATGAACAGCACGCTGCGCACTGCTCACCGAAGAAGACAACTGACACTGATCTATGATGCGCTGAATCTCTCTGATAGCTTTCTCATTTCTCATGAGTTTCAAGCAACTTTGCAGGAAGGATTGTACACTTCCTGTCAACTCATCCTCGTCACACCTTCCAGATGTGGTAGCCTGCGATATCTGCATAGGACTAATGCCACAAGGTGTTTGCTGTGGTATGCCCCTACATGACAGTACCTGTGATCTTGATGGTGTGGGGTCATTAAATAAAGTTTTAGCTTCCTAAAATGTTTCTTTATTCTTCTACAGGTCGAGTGGTTTTGACTTATTAGTAGCTTTGTGCACCCACTCTGGACCTGTGTTCTTTTCGTCATCCTACGATGTTCTACTAGTAGAAGCACCGCTGCGAGTCACAATATTGACTCTTGGTTCTGGTTCCTTCTACTCAGCAGCAATAAGCTGAATATTCTGGTTGATTGCTGGCTTAGGGTCCCTAATCTTGGCTATCAAGACAGGACATTCTTCTATAGGATGATCATAGGATTTGCAATAATTACATGTTGTGGTAGGGTTCTAACAATCCCTAGCATAGTGTCCTACAACTTCACAGTTGTAACAAGTAATCGATCCACGGCCACGGCCAAAGCCTTCACCACGGCCAAATCCTCCCCCACAGCCTTGTCCTCTGAATCCTCCACCATGGCCAACATGAGTTGGTTCATGCTGTGGTCCTGCTGCTGGACCTGGTGTCTCTGATTGGACTCTGTACAAGTCATGTTTTCTCTCAACCATGAGATCATAAGCTCTACAATTATGTTCATCATGTCCTACGGACTTACAGAAGTTACAATATAAGTTCTTAGGGGTCTGTACATACTTCTGAAGTAGAGGGAATTCCTGGGGTCTATGTCCTCTTGTTCTGCAAAGTTCACACCACGACCCTTGGTTCTGTACTAAGGGGTTAGGAGCCCCACTTGCTAAATATTCAACAAATACTGGACAATTGTCTTTCATATGGCCCTGTCCTTTACACTTGGTACACCATAGTTCTTGTGCAACCTCTTTGCTTTTCTTAATCTCATGCTGCTGTAACGTGAGATTTGCTAACTGGTTTTGCAAGCTTGTCATTCCTGTACTAGTCTCAGCTAGAGGTGAAGCCTCTAGTTTCATTGCCATCTCCAACGCTTCATCCTGCGTATGGAGTCTCTGTTGCATCAGTGAAAGTCTGATGTGAGGGAGCAGTGCTGCGATAAACCATTCCTTATGCTGCTCCGACTCAAACTCAAAGCTAACTTGGTCTATGAGAGCTTTGAATTTTTTATCAAAGTCCCATACTGACTCTGAGGGTAGTTGTTTAATGTCTTTGAGCTCTGTGATGCATTGTGACTCAGGCTTAGGTTTCTTAAATTCTTTAATCATGGCAGTCCTGACCTATACAAGTGTTCTGATCTATGCTGAGGTATACTTCATATACCATGTTAAAGCTCTATCTCTAAGCATAGTGGCCAACTGAACAAGTTTAGTATTATCATCTTGGATTCCTTTAATGGTCCATACGGCTTCACATAGAAACCAATGCTGCTCTGGGTCTTCTGCCCCTGTACCCTTAAAGGCAGGTAACTTCATGTCATCCCCCATTCTGTTTCTACGTGGTGGATGCTGATGTGCTGTATTACTACCACTTGGCGGTGTAGATGTAGGTGATGTAGTGGTAGTATGTACTGTATGTGAACTACTAGATGTAGTTCCTACGGGATTGTTCTGAGTCCCGGTTACTTTCTGTGGGGTATAAGGGTGGTAAGGGATACACCCTTCTGGTCTTTCTCTATCACTTTGACTATGTTCTCTAGTATTGTCTGAACTATTTTCAAAGAGAGAAGATCTGAAATCTACTTTATATTTCTTACCACTATGTGTACATCCAATGTCATCAAAATCACTCTCAAACTCTTGTGACATTACACATACTGAGCTTATTCATCTGAGAACATATCCATTACTCCTTTTTCACGTAATAACATCTTAATGGACAAATTTAAAGAGTTCAAGTACTTACCGTGATATCCTTTGAAGAAGTACCTCTCTGCTTCACTAAAACTCTTTCTTTGATCAACGACAAACTCTGTAATGAATCCTTCTAGCACACTCGCAAGCCAGAAGTTGACTGCCCGTGAAATGGGGTTATCTATGCTCTTCACGGTGTGAATCAGCTCTAGTGTCCACATGATGTTCCTTTTCTGCTTGAATATATGCTTATCAGTCAACTTTGATAACCAGTCGTACAACACATTTCCATAGGTCGTAAAAAATATCTGATGCAGGACTGTGAAGATATGTTTTTGTAACCAGTCCTCTGTACTCAACATAGGACTCTTGTTTTCTGTCGCAGCGAATTATTTTTCCTTAGACCCAACCCACTGATTGAGTTCTTCTTTAGTAGGATGCCAATAGAACATTAGCTTTGTAATGTGTTCAAAGCCGACAACGGAACCATTTGTTGGTTACTACTGGGCAGACCCAGGTTTACTTCTAATGTACCAACAATACCCCTAGCTCACTGGCCCTTTCAGCAACAGACCGCGGAACGGCTTGAAGTCTCACCCAAAGTGATCTGAGATGGCTTGGATAAAGACTCAAGTGTCCTCAACTAGGTTCTGTAGCATCCTGGTGGTTCTTATCTCTTCTTATCCAGCAGGACCTCTCTGCGAGGGGATATTTCTCTCCTCCGAGCTGACTCTTCTAGAGGATTGGTTCTTAGCGCACCGCAGCTTCCAGGATGATGCACAAACTCTCTTCTCCGCTCAACCCTTAGCCTATGATATCTCACACCGCAGCTTCTCTGATGGTGTGATATCGCCTTTCTACACCACGATATCTCCTATGGCAATACTTAATATTCCCAACAACTCGCACGGTCTAAGGGTTTTTTCTCAAGGTGTAATAACTCAGACACCTTCAATAGTGTGTTAAACAATCATACTTGAACTTCCATGGTTCAACACACTTAACATCAACTGTACTCAACTTGCTAAACTAAGTATACTGGAATTACTTAATGCAGTAACTGCTAGCTCTACTGTGTGAATCAAGTACTGATAAAATCATATGCAGAACGCTTGATACATTCAACTTGCATTTAACCTTCAATAATGCTATAAACTGAATGAGAACAAACATACATTCACTAACTGATATACAACGTTCATGCAATAGATAACGGATAGAAACTAATTAAAGCACAATCACATGAAACAGTGGCACAACACACTGATTTTACGTGGTTCATCTCCCAGGAAGGAAGCTACATCCACAGGAACTGGTTTTTATATTATATCTTGGAAGAGTAAACACATTTCCACTGCAACCTCGTATGCAGCTTGAGATATTCTGGGTAACTCCGTGCACACAGTTGGGAGCCCTTCTCTCTTAGATCTCTTCTCTTCCTATATTGCCTTCTTACAATAAACTCTTCCTCTCTCTCTCTCTCTCTCAATCCCTGTGGATTGTTACATTCATGCTCTAGGAGCCAGCTACTGGTTACAGTAAGATAACTACAGGCTGAATAACAGAACCAGAGCTTGACTCTTCTACAATACAACTGACTATGAGCTAATAGACTAACCGACTCTCTGACTAGTTAATTGTATGAATAGCTAACCTTTTACAATACAATATACATGCTTTTATAGGCGGCCTGAAGGTCTCGCCATTACAAAACTGTGGGCCTTTCCCAATAGTAACCCAAAAACCCTAACTGTGACAGTCGGTCTATCTGTACTTGAACTACTGCTTTCCGTCACACCACAACTTTCTGCAGTCTGCCATGCTTCCCGGTGCTGATCGTGGGTATGGGCACCGCTTCCTCTTTTGTCCTTCATCTTCAATACCTCGGCCCGTTGCTCCTTTTCCATTTATGAGGGTAGTTGAGACCTCCTGTCTACGCCGCTGCCTTAAGTGCAGTGGTTGAGCTCTCCCTTCTCGGCCGCTTAGGTACTGTTTCCTTTGACTTTCTTGTCTCGTTATAGCAGCTTTTCCTGTGGCTGCGGGGCCCTACTCAAACAACTATCTTATGACAAGTACTAAAGAATTTCAGTTGAGATCGAGGCTTACTTAGCTTATAGCTAAAGTAGTGAAGTGATACTTGTTTTATAGGTTCTAAATAGGTAAGTAGTTTTGTTACCATTTTTTCCAGATCGATATTATCATTCCAACTAGCATAAAATAAAATAATAGTTAAATTATTTGTTTTACAACTTCAGCAGTAAAGAGGTATCATTGATCTTATTATTTATGATCTTGATAGTTGATAGTAGTGTAAACATTTCTAGCAAACTTAACTTAACTCAATCATTCTTTCAATTCACTATAACTAGCTCTTGTTTGTTTATTTTGTAACATTCTATTTTTAGTTAAAACAAATCTATTAGTAGCTTTAGGAAAAGCCATCTCATCTATAAGTTGCCCTTTTTGAAACTACTTGATGTTAAAAATTAATTTCCAATATTCTTACTTTTACTGATATTGAGTAAATCTAGAAAGAAACCAAGGATCTAAGTAAGAATATTAAGCATATTGACTGAGGACTCGCGTATAAACAATACTAAGATGAATAAGGTAATTTTTAAGCGAGTCTAGAACTTATTGTTTAGAGATGTACTAACACCACTTGTTTTACTTAAACAATAATGTTATTCCTTTTGATGTAAGAAAGGATGCATTAATGTCTATAAGAAAACTACCCTTTATTTCCTGTGTATAATTCCTCTTCTCATCAGATTCTATTAAAAGGTATACAACATCTAGCATCTTAAATTATGATATCAATTCTATTATCCATTTTAATATGCTAGCTAGGTAAATTTTGTCTTAACAGTTGTTAATGTAATTTTCATAGTTAATTTCTAATGCTATAATTTCTCAATTTAATATAAGGTGTTTTTATTACACAAATATCCTTGATGTAGTTCTTTTGCATTAGTTTTTCCTACACTGATGCAAAGGTTAAAGAAAACCATACTTAATTTTCTAGTATCTCTACTATATTTTAAACCATACTAAAACCCTAGTAACCTTACTATTTACCTCCCATGTTAATTTACTATGTATTAATTGTACATAAAACCAATATAACAAACCCATAACATGAATTATAATATGGTAATAATTATTTTTACACTATTTTGTGCAGGCTGAGTAAGGTTATGGTAATAATTATTTTTACACTATATTAAAATGACCCACAATTTGAAAATATTTACCAATCCACGTGGTGGCTATATGAGGGTTAGGTTTTTGGGTTGACCGAAGACAGTATAAATGTGTATTAAACCCTAAAAATTTGCATTCTTCCTAGTCTTATATTTCTACTGTGAGTTTGTGAGAGCGGGAGGCTCATGGCCGCAAGGTTTCACTTTTAAAACTTGCACCTTTTTCTGCAGGCTCCTTATGCCATCTTTGTTCCTCTACATCGAAGGATTTGTATGTTTACTATTTGTGTTGAGAATAAAATCCATTTGATCTATCGTAGCTTACCTCTGTAAGCATTATTCTATGTATGCTAGTGTAATCGTGACTTGAGAAGGTGAGCACGACTTTTTGGTTGTCATGGTGTGGCTTGAACAATTTATTGTCATTTTTGAATTGGATGTAGAGGTCAAAAGTCTTCACAGTCCCTTTTAGAGAGTGGCATTTTCCTTTGGTCCATTGTGGAGTTTAGGACTCAGATTCAAAATTTGTGAGCTACGTTTTCCTTTTATGAAAGGTTATTTGAAGCTCGTCGTTCTCCCAAAAGTGGCTATGGTTTGATTGGAATGTCTCTTAAGAAAAAACAAGGAGAAAAATAGAACCAGGTACGTAGATTCTTTCCATTTTAAATATTATTGTTCTAATCAGTTTAATACTTCTAATAATAACAGTGGTGTAACATTTCTTTGTTTTCATGTTCGAACTTTTTGCACCCTACAGTCCGAAAACTATATCCCGAGTTGAAAGATGCAAAGAGAAGGGGGCTAAACCAACGTCATTCTTCTGGTAATCCTCGGTTTCAATAAGGTTCTCCTACAGTGGTGTAAAGTGTTGATTTTTTTTGTTGAAGGAGTTTGTTGGTTTATTAGGTCTTCAGCTCGGCCGTGATGTAAAAGTTGGAAAGGCTAGGGGCCGTTAATAGTTTTTTGGTTCAATTTTTATGAAGCCCAAGTGGTTGTTTTAGCAATGATGGGTTAGGCATTTCGTAGTCGAGACAAATTTATTCTCTATTGTAATTTTTTTTTAAAGTGATGATACTTTTTCGAACAGGATTTTAAGCCTTGACTTTATAATGTAAAAAAAATCCATACAGCCATAACTATTTTAGTTCAATTTTTGGTCTTAAATGTTACTTAGAGCTTAAAGTTGGTTGACTACATCTATGTTTTGATAATATATATATATATGTAAATATTTGGTTATTTTAATTATTTCTTGTTGCAATTAACCTTTCAGAGGTTTTGGGTTAAGTAATTTCCTATTTAATTTAATTTATATGTAAATTATATCTTAAAGGTTTTTACAATAGGGTTTTAAATTGTAACTTGGATATGTAATCATTTCTGCAGTAAATAAAAAATAGAGGAAAGGAAATTGGCTCAATAACCTAATTATTTCATGTAATCTCTGAGATTGAAAATATATTGTTAGTTTTTAATTTATTATAGTTACTCATGAATACACTATGTAACTCCATACAATCATCCAATCGATGTTTATGGTTGTATGAAAATAGAGTAAATAGATTTTGAATTTATTTTAGAGATGAAAAAAACAGTTCCCCTGCTAACAAAGAGGGTGATAAATTTTAGTTTACATAAATATTACAGTTCTTTTAAATAGGTTAATTTATAAACTCTAATCCTTCTTAATATGAGTATATAGTTACTACTCCATTTTTGAGTTACCCTAGTTTGCATTTCTACTTATATGAATTTATTTAGTAATTATTTTAATCTTTTTTATTGTTTTTGAAAGTTAATCTTAGTTATGTTAATTCCTATTTATATAGTAACTGTTAAATATAAGATAATAGACTTATAATAATAATTTTATCTACTGTGTGAACCATTACACAAACTAGTATTTTATACCTTTAGATATCTCCTAACAATTCTGATTATTTTGCTTCAGTATCGTAGCTAAATGAAACCATCTAAAATAAAAAGGAAACATACATACAAATCATACATATAGACCTGTAGAAGATAGTAATTTTAAATTCATGCATACTTCATTTGATTCTTGATCTGAAATTAAACTAACCTACTATACTAGAGTACTACCTTTTCTAAAAGGTGTGGAAAACTACAATTTAGGTATTTTCTTTCTATCTATGGGTTAAACTAGAATTTTTTCTAAATTATTTACCCTAATCTAACTAGTTCAAGACTTATATATATTTTCACAATATATACATCTCTCCTATCTAACCCTAGCATCCAAAAACACAGATGCATAACATCTCACTGCTTAACTCAACTTATCAGATAATAATAAACAATTAGATATCTAGATAAATTAAATAGAACCTGGAGAAATAGATGAGGTGACAACAGCTCAAGGAACCTGTTCCTCCCAATCAACTCCTAGAGAAAGTTGGACTGCAATTATCAGGACCCCCGAGCTTGTCTCCTGATCCACCTTGTAGAAGTACTGGGTGAGAGATGTAGTCTAGTAATCTTCTACAACTCCACTGAGTGTTCAACAGTAAGTCCGTTCTACATACAATAGTATGAACTCAACTTAGATAGCTGCACTAGTTTAGGTTTTTAGCACTTTTCCACTCAAAACACACTTCATGTAGTCCCCTCAATCGAATTTTCCTGTGCACTTCATTCACTCAGAATGTTCCGAAATCCAGAATGAGCAGCCTCAATTGTATTCAATGGGAAGTTTTATTAGCATGCCTAGGTATTTTGGGTCAGTTTTCACTTTATGAGCCACCTTCTCTTGTTCCACTTTCTTGGGGAACATGACCACAAAAATAGGGAAGTTGCCACTTGCAACAGCTAAAAGTAGTTTGAGGATGCTGCCAAGTGTCAATTTGCTCTCAACCCAGTCTTCTCCATCAAGTGACTAGTAAAACACTCATTTAACAGCTTCCCTAAGCTGTTGTCTCATCTTTCATTTATTTATTAATAAAATATTCAGCAATCACATTAAATTATCCTTGATCCCACTTGGTCATTAATTACAAACTTTAACATAAAATGTAACATAATGTTTCTTAAAACATCAAATGTTTTGCAAATTGGGGGCATGTGACATACACACCCCCTTAAATTATAACATAATCCTCGATGTTATTTATTCTTCGTCTTCAGAATTTACCTAAAATAGAATTGGGTATGCATCTCGCATATGACTCTCTAATTCCCAAGTGGCTTCTTCTGAACTAAGGTGCTTCGATTGCACCTTCACCTAACCAATGGTGCGATTCCGAAGCAAGATCTCCCTCCTTTCGAGGATACGATTTGGTTCCACTAGAAAATCACCTTCGGGTTCCACTTGCACATCGTTCCATTTTATAACATGAGTAGCATCATGTACGTATTTTTTTAACAAATAAATATGAAAGGCATTATGAACCTTCAAATTTGGTGGTAAATCCAACTAATATGCTACCTGTCCTATTCTGGAAAGTATTTCAAAAGGTCCAAAATATCGTGGTTCTAACTTAGCACAACTTCATAATTTCAAAGAACTTTTTTTAGGCCTCACATTAATAAAGACATGGTAACCAACCTGGAACTCTTTTTGAGTTCTTTTAAGATCTGCTTGACTTTTCTATCGATCTTGCTCAACTTTGAAGTTACCTTGCACCTGTTTTACAATTAATTCCATCTCTTTTAATATTTTAGGTCCTAATACTAACCTGTCAACTGGATTACTCCATGAGATGGGGGTATTACACTTCGTGCCATACAAAATTTCAAAAGGACTATATCTTGTCGAAGCTTGGTAGTGATTGTTGTAAGCAAACTCTACCAAGTGTAAGTAATATTTCCATTTACCTCACTTTTCTTTAACATACATTCTAAGAAGGTATTCCAGTACCTGATTCACTCATTTAGTTTGTCCATCTGTCTGAAGATGGAAAGAGGTACTAAAATTTAATGTAGTATTCAGTCCTTTAAACAAAGACTTCCAAAAATTGCCCCGTAAACTTAGGGTCTCTAACTGAAATTATTACTTTCGGTATTCCATGTAAACGAAATTTAAAAATATATATATATATATATATATATATATATATATATATATATATCAACAATATGAGTAGCTTTGTAAGTAGTTTTTACAGGTATAAAATGAGCTTCCTTACTAAGTTTATCAACAATTACCATTATTGAGTCATTTAAATTTTGATTTCTAGGTAGTCCGATAATAAAATCAAGGCTGATTATCTCCCACTTCCAACTAGGAATAGGTAATGGCTGAAGTATCCCAGCTGAATGCTGGTGTTCAATATTTACTTCCTGACATTCAAAGCACTTAGCAATGTATTCTTCCAGTTCATTTTTCATGATTGGACAAAAATAATCCTTTCTTAACATAGTTATAGTCTTCTGATAACCAGGATGTCCCGAGTAAGGAGTTTTATGAATTTCGTTTAAAATAAACAACTTAATCTTAGGTACATTAAGTATGTATAATCTATATTTATATAGTAATAATCATTTTTCATTTAGACTATACCCTGTACTTAAACTTTCTATTACCTTCGCTTGTAATTTTTGATAATTTTCATCCAATCTTACTCCTTCTTCTAACTGTTCTTCTAAGTCCATTTTATAGGTGCTAATTGTCGCTACAAAATTTAGTTTTGTATTCCTACTTAAAGCATCAACAACCTTATTTTCTTTCCCCTTAATATGTTGGATTTCAAAATCGTACTTGCTAAGGAAGGCCAACCACCTAGCTAGCCTTGCATTTAATTTAGGTTGATCCAAAAAATATTTTAACCCTTTATTATCTGTCATTAATATAAACTGTCTTCCAATTAAATGATGATGCCACATCTTTAAGGCATGTATGACAACAGCCAATTCTAAGTGATAAGTCGCATAATTTTTCTCATGAATCTTCATCTTCCTAGACTCATATGCAATGACGTGTCCTTCCTGAGTTAAAACTCCTCCTAGACCGTCATTGCATGCGTTAGTACACAGGAGAAAGTCTTTATTAGGATTAGCAATTTTTAAGATTGGTGTAGTAGTTAATAATGTTTTTAACTTTTTAAAACTATCTTCACACTTTTGACTCCATTCAAATTTCTTCCCTTTCTTATGTAAAGAAGTTATGGGATTTGCAATTCTTGAAAACCCTTCGATAAATCTTTGATAATAGCCAGTAATCCCCATGAATGATCGTACGTCAGTTACGTCTTTTGATACTGGCCAATATTCAATTTCCTTTATCTTTTCTAAATCCACTAAGATCCCTTCTTTAGTTACTACATGACCCAAGTACTGTATTTTATCCCTAAAGAAATAACATTTATTGAATTTTGCATAGAGCTGATGTTCTATGCATTACATTATTCATCAAACACATGAAGACAGTCGAGGAATTAGTAAGCCCAAATTGCATAACAACAAACTCATAGTGACCATATCTAGTCCTAAAAGTTGTTTTAAAGATGTCTTCATCTTTCATTTGGACTTGGTGGTAACCAAATTGAAAATCAATCTTCGAGAATACAGTCTCTCCACGTAGATAATCAAACAGATCATCTATACGGGGTAATGGATATCTATTTTTAGTAGTCATTTTATTAAGTTGATGCTAATCTATACATAAATTTAGAGTACCATCTTTCTTCTTAATGGAAATAACAGGTGCTCCCCAAGGAGACACACTGGGCCTAATATAATTCTTGTCAATAAGTTCCTTTAACTGTGATTTTAATTCATTTAATTCCAATATATTCATCCAATAAGGGGCTTTTGAGCTGGGCACTGCACCAAGTACCAACTCAATAGTGAAGTCTAACTCTCACTTTGGATGCAGTCCTAGAATATCTTCTGGAAATACATCCGAATACTTCCTCAGGATCAGAATGTCTTCCAATTTTAATTTATCTTCGTTATTAGTATTTTCTTCATTAATTACTATTATAAAAAAGGCTTTACAACCCTTCCGAACAACTCTCTTTAACTACAAAGTAGAGATCTGTTTTACAGCTATTTTCCTAGGGATTCCTCTTACATTTGCTATTTCTCCATCGTTATTTACGCAAGTAAAAGTTTTATCCAAAAAGTTCAGGACAACCCTATACTGTTCCAACCAGTCCATACCAATTAACATATCGTAAGAACCTAAATATAGAACATTAAGCTTAACAGAGGTTTCAAACTGATCCATTTTTACAGTACAATTCTTAACAAAACTAATCACTTTTCTTTTTGCACCAGTAGCTAGCTGGACTAACAATGAATTTGCAATTTTTTTACTGATAACTCGCATGTTTCTACTAAATCAAGAGAAATATAACTTAACCTAGCCCCTAGATCAATTAAAATAGATATAGGTGTTTGATTCAACTTACCTTCCACTTCCACCAAGGAAGTTTGATAGTTCACCTGCCTGTTTTCTAGTGTTGCATTGATCCTGGGCATTGTCCTTGCTAGATCACCAACAGTCATCTCCTCCTGCACCGTATGTATGTTGCTAACAATATTCTTCCAGTTGGGGAAAACTGATGCATAATGAGGAGCATTACATTCCCAAAATTTTAATGGTTCCTTTCATTCAATATTCTTAGTGTAATTACTGTGATTATTAATAGGTTCTTTATTTCTTTGACCATTTGGGTTTAACTATAAATTAACTTTATTCCCTTGGAAATTTTTATTAGGAAAATTTTGTGTGTTATTATTCCTAAAATTATGATTAGATACGAAAATTTTCCTCTTTTGTTCAAAATTATTAGTTCTTTTAGTCTTCCAGTTTGTCATACTTTTCTTTTTGCAATTCTATTCATAACAGAAATTTGCCTTTCTCATCGCTTCTTCTAAAGTTTTTGGATTGTCATATTCAATTCTTTCTTTTATATGGAAAGGTAAATAGCTTAGGAACTGCTGTACATTAGGCTTCTTATCCACAATATAGGGCACATATCGAAGTAGACTTAAAAATTTACTGTTTAGATCTTTCATGTTCATTGTTCCTAGCTTCAATTCATAAAATTCCTTAGCCCGCTCTTTGTAGTACTGTTCTGATAAGAATTTCTTCTTAAAATATTTCTTAAACGTGCTCGAATTAATGTTCTTCTCTCTAATTCCTTTTACTCATTTTAGGTCCTACCACCAAATATATTCCTTTCCAGTGAGGTTGTAAATGGCCATTCTAGCTTTTAGCTGATTAGAATAATTATAAATTTGAAAATATTTCTTCGTCCCAGAAAACCATTATTCAACCTCTTCTCCTTTCTTAGTTTCACCATTAAAGGTTGGTGGTTTTATTTTCTTAAATTCACCTGAAATCTCCTTGTAAGGCTTAAATTTTCTCTTTCTTGTCTAATGATTATCTTCGTTACTATCACTAGCATACTGATAATTTTTCTTATGTGAATCGCCATAAATCTCAGAGGATGAGCTAATTTCAACTTTAGACTGTTTAGAATTTTTATGTTTATGTTGATAAATATATATTCAGATTCAGTTTGTTTATCTTTTTCTTCATTCTAGATTTTTTCTATTAAAATCTAATTCGGCTCCTTCTGAGCTCTCAGAATTCTTTCATTTTCCTTTTTGACTATTTCCATCTTTGTTCTTATCTCTTTAACTGTTTGTAATAATTCAAAAGAGTTATTAGTTATTTATTCTTGTATGGGTTCTCTTTTAGAATTACTTTGTTCAGTAAATGGGGACTCCTTGTCCACATATTCCTCCAATCTTTCCATACCTGCAGTTTAAATCAGAAAAATTTCTCTGGAAATAATATTTTAAAAGAAAAGTAATAATCAATATGCATGTTTTTAAATCTACTATTTATCTATTCAAGTTGAGCCACATTCATGCCTAGTGTCTGAATTTTATGCTCTGATACCACATGTCTTACTACTAAAAATCGTAAAAAATTACATTTTTCCATGTAACATAAAATGTTTGCAGTTATCAGTACCTAGGAATTAATTTAACTGCTAACGGTTACTTAATCTGTATTATATTAGAACTGACTATTTTGTAATACTCTAGTGGTGTACTTATTAGATTTTTTTCATAATTCCATGTTAAGGAATTCATTTATGACTTTATATAACAGTAGTAAAACATATGTTTAAACTTCTAGCACTAAGTTTGTTTTACTGACTTATGACAAGTAGGAAAGAACTTTAGTTGAGATCGAGGCTTACTTAGCTTATAGCTAAATCAGTGAATTGATACTTCTTTTACAGGTTCTAAACAGGTAAGCAGTTTTGTTACTAGTTTTTCCAAGACGAGATTATCATTCCAACTAGCATAAAATAAAATGCTAGTTAAATTTTTTGTTTTACAACTTGAGCAGTAAAGAGGTATCGTTGATCTTATTATTTATGATCTTCATAGTTGATAGTAGTGTAAACATTTCTAGCAAACTGAACTTAACTCAATTATTCTTTCAATTCACTATAACTAGCTCTTGTTTGTTTATTTTGTATCATTCTATTTTTAGTTAAAAAAAATCTGTAAGTAGCTTTAGGAAAAGGAATCTCATCTAGCAGTTGCCCTTGTTGAAACTACTTGATGTTAAAAATTAATTTCCAATATTCTTACTTTTACTAATATTGAGCAAATCTAGAAAGAAACCAAGGATCCAAGTAAGAATATTAAGAATATTGACTGAGGACTCACGTAGAAACAATACTAAGATGCATAAGGTAATTTTTAAGTGAGTCTATCACTTATTGTTTAGAGACCTACTAACACCACTTGTTTTACTTAAACAATAGTGTTATTACTTTTGATGTAATAAAGGATGCATTAACGTCTATTAGAAAAATATCCTTTATTTCTTGTGTATAATTCCTCTTCTCATCATATTCTATTAAAAGGGTATACAACATCTAGCATCTTAAATTATGATATCAATTCTATTATCCATTTTAATATGCTAGCTAGGCATATTTTGTTTTAACAACTGTTAATGTAATTTTCATAGTTAATTTCTAATGCTATAATTTCTCAATTTGTTATAAGGTTTTTTTATTACCCAAATATCCTTGATGTAGTTCTTTTGCATTAAGTTTTCCTACACTGATGCAAAGGTTAAAGAAAACCATACTTAATTTTCTAAAATCTCTACTATATTTTAAACCATACTAAAACCCTAGTAACCTTACTATTTACCTCCCATGTTAATTTACAATGTATTAATTGTACATAAAACCAATATAAGAAACCCATAACATGAATTATAATATGGTAATATTTCTTTTTACACTATTTTGTGCAGGATGAGTAAGGGTTTCGAACTATATTAAAACGTTGAAAAGATTTACCAAACCACATGGTGGCTATATGAGGATTAGGTTTTTGGGTTGACCGGAGGCAATATAAAAGTGTACAGAACCCTAAAAATCCACATTCTTCCTAGTCTTATGTTGCTACTATGATTTTGTGAGAGCGGCAAGCTCATGGCCGCAAGGTTTCACTTTTAAAACTTGCACCTTTTTCTGCAGGCTCCTTATGCCATATTTGTTCCTCTGCATCGAAGGATTTGTATGTTTACTGTTTGTGTTGACCCTGAAAACTCTTTGATATATCATAGCTTACCTATGTAATAATTATTCTCTGTATGCTAGTGTAATCATGACCTGAGAATGTGAGCATGAATTCTTGGTTGTCGTGGTGTGGCTTGAATAGTTTATTGTCATTTCTGAATTGGATGCAGAGGTCAGAAGTCTTCACAGTCCCTTCTGTAGAGTGGCATTTTCCTCTGCTCCATCGTGGGGTTTAGGACTCAGATTCAAACTTTGTGAGCTACATTTTCCTTCTATTAAACCTTCTTTCAAGCTCGTCATTCTCCCAAAAGTGGCTAGGGTTTGATTGGAACGTCTCTAAGGAAAAAACAAGGAGAAAAATAGAAGCATGTATAAATATCCTTTCCATTTTAATTATTATTGTTGTAATCAATTTAATACTTCCATTAATAAAAGTGGTGTAACATTTCTTTGTTTTCATGTTAGAAATTTTTACAGGCTACAGTCTGAAAACTATATCCTGAGTTGAAAGATGCAAAGAAAAAGGGGCTCCACCGATGCATTTCTTTTGGTAATCCTCAATTTCAGTGAGGTTCTCCTACAGTGGTGTAAAGTGTTTATTTTTTTTAGTTGAAGGAGTTCGTTGGTTTATTGGGTCTTCACCTTAGCCATGATGTAAAAGTTGGAAAGGCCAGGGGCCGTTACTGGTTGTTTGGTTCAGTTTTTATGAAACCATAGTGGCTGCTTTAGCAATGATGGGTTAGAGATTTCATAGCCGAGACAATTTTCTTCTCTATTGTAAATTTTGTTTAAAGTGATGATACTTTTTTGAACAGGCTTTTAAGCCTTGACTTTATAATGTAAAAA
>LPNX010025474.1:521511-569595 GCA_001517045.1 Pseudotsuga menziesii | reverse complement strand
GAACGGAATTTTCTTGAAAATCAGGGTAAGAGCATCTGGTATAAGCTCTTCCCATGGACGATTGCCTCCTTCGATAATGTCCTGCATCCTCCAATACTCCCCACTAAGATTATCACAAAACAAAAGCGCCACCGCCTCACCACCTCCAAGTCAGCTGAGCCTACTCGTTATCCCTTAAATCCACCACGCATTGGAACAGTATTTTGCACATCTTGGTTTAGTTAAATCTCAATATTTTCCCCTTCACCGTTCATTCTCTGCCTGTGATGAACAAAAATCAATAGTCTAAAGCCAGAAACCCTCGTCTACTGCTCCAGAACCAGACCGTTCATTTCACAGACGCGCCACTTTTTTACTTCAAGTTTCAGCAATCCAAAGACTAGTTAAAATCTTCCAAACCCCTACTTGCTGCGAGTACCTACTGAAACCTTCAAAAACAAGCAACAAATAACTCGTTTTTGCAATACTCAAGATGATTTCAAACGCAGAAAATGCATCCACCCCTCCAATTCACAGGCCCTTCCCTCATACACCAGAATCCACTAAATGCTCAAAAATAAACCCCAAAGCAAACCATTCCTAAGAGATTAGCGCCAAACTTTAACAAGAAAAGAAAGAAAAGAAAGCATGAGTTCTTGAATTCGCCGCTTACTAACCAGCCGTCGCTTAAGCGACGGTTGTGGCCACATTTACAAAAAAAAAATTATCTTTGTGATTTTTGGTACAGTTAAAAAAAAAAATCCACGCACCGTCGGAAGTAACCGTCGGATTTTGGATCGAAATGTAGTAGTGAAAGATACCATTTAACATAGGAATTCTAGCTAGTGTGGGCCCCATAGTCTCCATGTGTCTTCATGCTCTATTGCCACTTCCATTTTATCTTGTATTTATTTAATAAGATAAATTATTAAATATTTATCCCCTTATAATGTCTAAACATCATTTATTATCCCCCTTATTCCAAATCTCAAAGCTTCCACCCCCAACCTGGGAAACTAGTGATTTTCCTCCTTGGCAATTATTTGACTTTTAGCATCCATTTGACAACTTTCATGAATATGGAAAATGTGATTTTTCCATTGTGACCCAATGCCAAATTTGGCACATTACAATGAATTCATACCTTTGAGATTGATGACCAGGTTTGGGACACAGCCAATAGGCTGAACTTTGGCCTGATTTGCTAGTCACAGTTGCACAGGGGACCATCCCAACTTTGGCTTTCCCATCAAATTCCAAGTCTGCTTGGTCAAAATATTCACATCTGAACCAAATCCTAAAATAATTGAGTCGACTTCATAGTCCCCAATCTGGATGTTCATTCTCATCCCTTTACCCGTATTTCTCCTCTGGAGGGAATTCACTGTAGAGTCCTTTAGCATCTTGTTCCAGTGGTATAGAAACTTCTCAATCTCAATGAGAGCCTCGGGATCTCTAGCTAGTGACAAACATCTCTCAAAAAAGTGTTGCAAGGTACCATGCTGTCGTGATGGTCCTGCCTCTACAGAAGGATCAAAAGCAGCCGGCATTTCAACAACATGTGACTTACCTGTATTTCTCCCGATTGCATGCTTGGCCTGAAATAAGGTATCTTTCTCTGTCATGATATCAAATTCTTCCTTTTTCTTCCCAAAAAACCAAAATTGTTGATGGGGTCCATCTTCTCTAGTCGTCGCACTTGCACAAGTGACGAAAACAATGTCGACATCTTGGGCTTTGGGTTCTGCTAGAATCGTCACAACTGTCGGTCCTTGATTATTGTTCTAAGCTTGGTTCAGGGGTGGATTTTGATTCAATGGTGGGTTCATAGGTTGATTTTGAGTCTGTAGTAGGATCTGAGTTTGATTATGCACTGGATATTGGTTCTGTGCTTGGTTTTGGTTTTGGAAATGGTTCTGCAACTGAGAGATGTTCCCGGCCTGCCACTTCACAATCAACTAAGGGAAATTTTCAACATTATGCTCACTTGCTACACCATATGTACACTGCGCATGAGGACACTTCCTCTGGTAGTGCCCAAATACTCCACAGGTGTAACCCTAGATTTAATTTCGACCTTTTCCGAAGCCTCCTCCTCGTCCCCTAAATCCTCCTTGGAATCCTCCTTTCCACTGGTACTGTGGTTGAGTAGCTTGTTGATATTGTGGTTGGGCTAGCTGCTATGGGGGATTCGATTTCTGCTGAATGTAGTGTGCTGCTTGAACATAATATGGATGAGGTTGTGACTACTAGATTGTGTGAGGATCCTCACCCTTCACAAAATATAAATCATATGTTTTCTCTTGAAACAAGTCATAAGCTCAGAAGTCTTTATCTTCGTGCCCCATTGAGCGACAAAAGGAGCAATACAAACTTTATTCCTTCGTAACCATCTTTTGCATGTAGCTATAATTTTTAATGTCGATTCCCATATACCTAACATACATGACACCATGGCACACCAGTGCAACTCAAAGGGTTCGGTGCTCCTGAGAGAAAATAATTACGAAAAGTCAGACAGGTGTCCTTGGTGTGTCAATCCACATGACACTGTGTGCACCAAAGGTCATCATGTTCTTCTTTCTCCTTCTTGATATCTTACTGCTTGATATCTTATTCTTCGTGGCCTCACATCTCAATTGCAATAGGACCTTCCCCCATCCTCTACCTCTTCTCTTTTCTAAACCTTGCTCTTCCCCTCATACAACCACTTGCTTCCTCGGTGACCCTCACAGTCTCATCAGAACTCATACACATCTACCCTTTATCTTTCCATTTTCCTCCTCCCTTTCGTCATTGTGTCCACGACCTCTACACACCAGAGTTCCACTACTCAAGGTGCATTTTTAGAATACCCTTCTCGTCGACAAGCATATTAATAAATAATTGTAGAGACAGAAGGAACCTACCTTGTGGTACGTTGAAGAACTCTCTTTTTGCTTCGTTGTATGACTTATTGGTATGGACTGCAAACCCAGTGATGTATCATTCCATAATACTATCTAGCCATACTTCAACAACTCATGATGCTTTGTTGTCAGTTTCTCTCAATTCCTGGATCAGTTCAGGCATCTAGGATGTCCTCTCCCCTCCTTGGTGGTTGTTCTTCTTATAAGTGAACCACGCTAGCCACTCATACAGTATGATTTGAAATTCACAGAAGAACCATTCATAGGCACCATCGTAGATATATCTGGCCAACCAATCGTTTGTCGACAACTTTAGATTCTGATTCTCTGCTTCAGCAAACTCTCACAGCTTTAGGTCAAACCCATATTTGATCTCCAGTTTAGTTGGATGCCACAACATATCCTCCCTTTAGTTTCAATGAGGTCTCGACAATGAAACCATTTGTTGTCGAAAACCCACCAACAAATCCTCGTCGACAAGGGTTCCTACTCTGTCGATTCCCAACTAGCGCGATCTCCCTAAGCACTAGTCTAGATAGGTTTGACCCTGCCCAAAAACACCCACAGAGCAGATGAAGTATCACCTGATATGTCGAGGGAGAGCTTTCGAAACCAAGTTTTTGGTAGTAAGAAGGGATGGCAGGGCATCAGCAACTAAACAACATAATCATCAGATACTTCAGAGACAGTTAATCAGAATGGCAGCATTCATCATAGATCTATCAACATAACTAGTGGATTGCTAATAGGTTGCATCCTTCACTTATTCATCGTAGTAGTAAAATTCATTCATATAACAAATTTAGTAAACGTCCATCATTGACATCGCAGCACATAAAGACAAGTAAGAAATAAGAGACCAGATCAATTTAGGGAAACATCTGTCATGTCATATTACTTTTGCATAATAGATCCACATCATACAGTACTTCTCCACAACAGGAGACTGATTACAACCCAAGATTCAAGAGCTGCTCGACATAGACAGATCCAAAACTACTCAAGAACAAAATGAAGTGACAAGATCACAATCAGATCGCAAAACAGATTGATCAATTGATATTTTGCCTCTATGATGCTACTCCAGGATATGATATGATCCATCGAGATGATATTACTATTGCAATTCTAATTCTATATATAGGCTTGTGCCTTTACATCCAAGTTCCACTTCTAACTAACTTGTAACAAACTAGAGACCTATATCCACAAAATGTGGCAAATGGTACAAAAATGCATAACAAATTCCAAAAATGCTTATTCTTCTACCTATCATGCAAATTTGGTCTTGTGTGGTGTTACGTGAGCTTGCGTAGCCTCCACGGTGTTGTGCAACTCACTTACCCAATACCCCTCCCAATAGATAATCTAAACTTGGGTGTTGGTGCATCATACCAGTTGGCTTATATAAAATCTATATTGAATGAAGCAATCACTCTTATTACTTATCTCAATGAATACAAATATTTTCCATAGACTAGAAATTGTGAGAAACCACATTAGAATAATACCAAACTTTATGATATTGGTCATGGAAAATGTTATTGTTGTTTCAAAAAATGCAAAGGCATAAACAACAGAAGAATTAATAGGTCAAAAGCTAGGAAACATTTTTAACATCCCCATTCATTATTTTTCGCATAGGAGGGGGTATTTACGATTATCATGACTTTAAATTTTATCCCATCAACCATTTTTAAATTTATAAATAAGAAATGTATGTGAAAATTCATGAATTTAAAACACAACAGGAAGTAAATATTTATCCACACAAACAGATTATGCAGAAAAAAACATATTGTTACAATAAATAAACAAAAATTATTCCACCTTCATAGATAATACTTACTTATTAAAATAGAATATCCAAGCAATTGGATGTGTAATAGCGATTTCCCACCCAACTGTAGGTATAAATCACATAGACCACCCCCAAGCCAGGATATGAGGACACCAAGGTACATGAAACACCTACATGCTTCTCTCTCTTAGCCCATAACCCATTTAATCCCATGCTTATCCAAAGTACTCACCACTGAGGAACTACAAGGATCTCACCGAGTCATCCCATCCATATCTCTCTCTTCTACTACCCCACACAACACAAGGAAGGAATTTTCCTTCACTTCTCCATAGTTCCCTAAATAATTCCAACCCTTACAATGCTTATTAGTGTGTGAAGAAAGAGTCCAACATGTTGTATGTTCTTGGAGAGCCTCTTGTAACATAAATACATGGTTTCTCAAGCATTTAAGAGTATAAAAACACAATGGGAAAATGTTCCTATATTTTCTAACTTTTATTCTCACATGCAACCATATTCTTTCCGACTATATGCAATTTTTTTGTAACAATTCAATTGTTTGGTTATTGTCATAGTATGATATGGTAATGACAATGTTGAGAACAACCAAAGAAACTCTATGTATTGTTCAAAACAATTGCATGAAAATGAATGGTATAATCCAAAGGATATGAAAGGATGGTGAAATTTTCATTGACATAGATTCTGAAATAGAATTATATTCATCCCATGATTCTATTTGTTATAATAATCAAAACCCATTGCCATGATATAAAATTTAATCATTTTGGTTAAATTCCTAGGTCCTACACTAGCTAGTTGGCGTCCATTTGCATTCTTATGGTCAAACATGTCTAAAATTCCCCCAGGAGTGCTTTGAAAATATTCTGGATAAGATTCTGACAACCCATCATACTTCCCAGTTTAGTAAGTGTGCATTCCTTCCTTATCCAAAGTTTCCTTCTTTTTCAGCAACTTTTAAGGAAAAAGGTGAAAGCTAGTTTTAAGGAAACTGCCTTGTTTTTTAAACAACTCACCCTCCTTATTTTTCTCTCCTAAAAGAATGATTTTGTCCACTTTCCTTCACTTGTCAGCTGATATGTCTCATTCATCCTATTCGTGACATTCTTGACAGATTAGGAAAGTGTTTTATGCACCTATGGGTGATTTTGACTAGTTTAGTAAGCCTGCTTTTGTGTTGAATAGAGTGGAATATTTACGCGTTGGAATCTCTGATGTAATTATATATTGGAAAGAATATTTTTTCATAAGGTTGTCTGATGTAAAATTATTCAATAGAAGTTCTTGTTATGCACCATATTCAGTCTCCATTTTGAGTGAATCTATGCATGTTTTTCAAGCAATTTTGTGAGTTCAATTGATCTAAGCTTGGCCTTAATTTCCACATGGTATCAGAGCCTTGGTAACTCAATGTTTATCCTCTTCTATTTATTTTGCAGGATAAAAATCACTCACTAGGATCACATTCTATTTGTTCAAGGGTGCATTTGTTGAAGAATGGATCAATCTCACCATATCATCTTGACTCCATTCAATTACTTCGAATGGAAGGCACATATGGAGATTCTAATGAGTAAATGCCTCTATAGAGTGACAATGGAAACTGAGGCTAAACCTAATGCAACAACAAATAATATTAAATGGAATAATATGAGAGATGAGGCATATGGTCTCTTGTGTCTCAGCATTTCCAAATGCCTTCTTTTCCATCTTGATGGATTGACATCACCAAATGAAGTATGGGAAAATATTCAAACTTTATTTGGAAAGAAAGATGAAATGAGGGGACATCAACTAGAGAACGATTTGATTTCACCAATTCCAAGAAGCTTCGAATCCCTGTAACTCTACTTCTCCAATTTCAAATCACTTGTTTTGTAGTTGAAACAGTGTGGTATCGATAAGAAAGATGAAAAAATAGTCTTGGGCATACTTTTGAAGCTTGGCCTTGACTACTCAGTATTTGTTTTCACCTTCCATGCACAAAGCTAATAGATCGAACTTGGAATATTCCTTCACTGGAAGATTTCATGGAATCCTTGACCTAGGAGCAAGACAAGTTGGTCATGATGGGCACCATCAAACCTTCCAATGATCAAGCTTTGGTTACTAGAGATTCAAAGGTGGATTCCAAAGGAAAGAAGAAGGATAAGAAGCCTCCTGATAAAATAGGAGACAAGTCCAAGTCTCACGAGGAGTCCTCAAACTCCAAGAAGAAGAAAGGTAAATCTGAAATGAGAAAGTGCACATACTTTGGTAAGGTATTTCATCCTAATATCTCTCACGTGAAGAAATAAATCGATATGTTGACTCAACTCCTGGAAAAACCCAACATCTCTCTTCTTGAAGGTGCAAAGAAGAAGGAAGGAGGATCAAGTTTCAAAAAGAAGGAGATAGTTCATGTCTTGGTCACAAGAAATGTAAGATATCCTTCCTTTATCAATGATTCTAGATATTTAAGGCACATGGTTTTGACAAGGGATGCTTTCTCCTCTCTTGATGATTTGAATGGTCCAAAGATTTTGTTGGGAGATATATCTAAAACTGAAAGTAAGGGAAAGGGTAGAATAGATATTGACCATGGTTCCTTCAATAATTTTTTTTATGTCCTAGGTATTGCTTCTGTTCTCTTGTCATTCTATCATATTATCCACATTAGGTCTCCTAAGAAGGTTGTTTTTAATCCCAATGATTTTGAAATATATGAGATTTCAAATGGTAGAGTCATTGCTAAAGGTTTTGTGGATCATAGTTCAAAAGTGTACAATTTCTCACACTTTTCTAGAGCAATAATACACCTTAGTAATATGATCTTACACCTAGGAACATTTCATTTGATTCTATGCAATGTTCTATGGTCCAGCATTAGGCTAATTTGATCATTTATTGATAGTTGAGGCGCTCATGGTTGATCATTTTGATAGTTGAGGTGCTCCTGGTTGATCATTTTGATTGACTGATTCCCTCATTGATGACATAACAGCCTTGGTGTGCTCCCCCATCCCTATATTTAGGGAATATTTTTGACCTTAGGTGATAGTGAATGATTGTGGTGGTTTTTGGCCTTCCTTTAGCATTTATTGCCTCCTATAGCCACTCCCACTCACCTGTGTTCTCACCCACACCTAGAATTCCTCCATTTATGATCCATCATGCCTCACCCAGGTTCACACTAGCATTCATGACCACTTGGGATTATTAGGAAGCTTATTGGTACACCTAGGGGGGTTTGAGGGTCAAATCATGGTTTGACACTTGTATGCATCTAGATGGCCTCCAAGGACTCATTATTTAAGCATATTGTAATATAAACATGATACAAACATATTTACATGTTGGATAGTCATAATAATATCAGTTATTGACTACATTTGTGTATGTTATTTTCACTCTTTCTATTGTTTTGTGCATAATTTATGAGTACTATCAAATTGTGAGAATCTCCTTGGCTCGTAGATCCTAATGTGATTCAATTCTCACATGGTATCAGATATATTTGGATCTACAAATCAAATCCAGAGTGTTTGAGTTGTTGTTTGAGCAATTTTCCAAATAGATTCAAGTGTTTGCATTTGCAGGTACATTCAGCAGTTTGTCACCCAGTGCACAAACAAAAATGTAGTATAATCATGTATTGCTAACCTGATTCAACTATTTCAAATGGAAGGAAGAAATGGTGATACATCTGAGGTCAAAAGGCCTATACAAGGTCACCATGGGGATTGAAGTTGAACCCAACTCTATTGTGGAGAAATCGAAGTTCTTAAATAGGCTTGATGAAGCATTTGGAATGATTTGTCTCAACATTTAGAGAGACATAATATTTCATGTATACACTCGAAAAACTCCCAACATATTATGGCTCAATCTCGAGACATTGTTTAGGAATACTGATGAGATGAGAGGTCACTATCTTGAAAATGAACTAATCTCATCGAGTCCATCTCACTTTGCGACAATACAAGAGTTATTCACCAAGTTCAAATCGTTGGTGCTTTAGCTTAAAAACTGTGGCATAGAGAATAAGGAGTATATCTCTCATATTGTCCATACTTTCAAATATAGGGCCATAGTACTTAGTGTTTGTGTCAACATTCCACTCTAGCAAGCTCACAGCTTGAACCTAGTGCATGCCTCCACTGGCTAAATTCATGTAGTCACTAACTCAAGAGAAAGACAAGCTAGAAAAAATGGGCACCATCAAGTCCATTAAGGATCAATCCAATTCTAGAGGAGTTTCGAATCCATCCAAAGGTAAGAATAAATCCAGATATTTGAAGCAACAAAAGACTCAAGAATTCAGACAAACCCAAATATTCATATGGGGGTTCGAATCCTTGCAAGGAAAAGGACAAGAAGAAGCAAGAAAAGACCAAATGCACCTACTGTCACAAGGGGTGGCATCTAGAGAGTGCATTTATGAAGAATACCATAGGCATGATGGCACAGCTGCTTAAGAAGAACAACATCCCACTACCTGAGGGCGCAAGGAAGAAAGATGGTGGTTCAGGATCAGACAACAAAGAAAGGTGCCATGCTTTGGTTGCTTGTTCTTCAAACTCTTCTCTCATCATAGATTCAGGAGTTTCCAAACATATGGCCTCCATAGAAGACTCCTTCTCGTACATGTATTCTAATAGTGGTCCATCCATTCGTATGGGTGATGATTCCAAGATCCAAGCCAAAGGAATTGGTAGGATCAATGTTGAAGATGGGTACTTAAATATTGTTTTGTTTTTACCTGATCTAACAATGAACCTACTCTCAGTGTATCAAATGAATCACATTGGTGAATCCAAGAGAGTAACATTTACTCCAAACACAATGGAGATAGCATAAATCTCTTTAAACAAAGTGGTGGAAATGGGGTTTGTTGATCATAATGTGAGAATGTACAAATTATCCCATTTCCTCCCCTACTCCAAAGGGAATGTACTTCTGTCAAATTTTGATGAGACAAGTAAGTTGTGGCATGAGAGATATGGTCATATCAACTATAGGTACCTTCAAGCATTGAACAAAGAATACATGGTGTAAGGGCTTCCTTCTATCAAGTTCTTAAATGGCACATGCAAAGGATGTGTAGAGGGAAAGCATGCAGAGCACAACTGTGAGAAAGGGAAGCAAGGAGAGATATCCAAATGCTTGATTTGGTTCATTAATATATTATTAGACCTCTTCCCACACCCTCTTATTAGGGATCAAGGTATTTATTGACTTTCATAGATGACTTCTCAAGGTATTGATGGGTATATTTTCTCAAACTAAAACCTAAAGTCTTTGAAACTCTCAAAGTTTGGAAAGCCCTGGTTGAGAATGCATGTGGGAACACGATCAAGGTCCTTAGGACTATAAATGGCAAGGAATATGTCAAAAAGAGTTTCCAGCATCTTTGTGAATAATGTGGCATCCAAATGCATCATTTGGTGCCCTACACACCACAACAAAATGGTGTGGCAGAGCACAAGAATAGGGCTCTCAAGGAGATGGAAACTTGTATGGTGGAAGCAAAGGATTTGAATACTAAGATATGGGATGAATCCATTAATTGTGTTGGATATGTTCAAAATAGAGCTCCTCACAAATCTGTGGATGGAAAAACACCATATGAGGCTTGGTTTGGTCACAATCCAAGTGTTTCACATTTCAGGGTCTTTGGCTCAAAGGCTTGGGCTAGGATTCCTCCAAAGAAGGGAAATTCCCTACAACCTCAAATCAAGGAGTCCATAATGTTTGGATATGATGAATATAAAAATTTATACAATCTATTTTATCCCTCTTCCAATAAGGAATCATAGAAAGGAGTGTATAGTTCGAAGAGGAGCTCATGCAAGAGGTCGAACTCGCTCAAGGGGAATGCTCACATCCTCCACTCCATGATGATGTAAGTGATGATTATTTTAGTGATAATTATGATTCTTATATTTCTGAATATTCTGATTACATTAATTCATATCATGACTCACCCATTTGTCCCAAATGGGATGAGAAAACCCTTGAAACAGCTGGAAATCTATATGGGAATCCACTAGATCCTAAGAAGACTAGATCTCAATTTCACAATGCTTTCTCTGCATGTGAATTGAATATTTATGATAGTTTATTCATGATGGTTGGATATAATCCCTAAACATATCATGAAGAATCACTTGAACCAATATGGAAAACAACCATGCAAGAAGATTTCAACTCATTACAGGAAAATGAGACTTGGGAATTGGTTCCCTTTCCCTCCAAGAGGAAACTAGTGCAATGCAAGTGGGTCTATAGAACCAAAGTGGATGATGATGGTTCTGATATCAAGTATAATTCCAATTTGGTTTCCAAAGGCTTCTCTCAAGTCCAAGGAGTGGAATATACAGATACATTTGCAGCGGTTGCAAAGATGGACTCTATCAAGCTAGTTTTAGCCATTGTTGCATCTAAGCATTGGGAGGTTCACCGCATGGATGTGAAGAGTCCATTTATTCATGGTGAAATTCAAGAGGAGATATATATGAATAAAACTAAATTTTTTATTGAGTATCCTTCACTTGTATGCAAGTTAAATAAGTCTCTCTATGGCCTCAAGCAAGCTCCCATGGCTTGGTATGCCAAGATGGACAATTTTATGCTTTCGCTTGAATTTGAAAGATGTAAATATGATACTAACATGTATTTACAGAATGTTGGTGACTTATTTTAGGTCATAGTGTTTTTTTTTGATGAAATTTTAATTACCATTAGCTGCACTAAAGAAATTGGATCGATTAAGTCTTCTTGCACAATGAATTCTCCATGACTGACCTTGGATTGTTGAAGCAATTTCTTGGATTGGAAATTGAGAAATATGAAGAAGGGTTCAAGGTCAACAAAAAAAAGTATGTTTCATACCTGTTATTGATTTTTAAAATGGATGAATTCAAGGCATCCAAATTCCCATTCCTTTCATGTATAAAACTAGGTGAAATTGGTGCATTTCCATTGATGGACAACTCATTGTACATACAACTAGTTGGGAGTCTACTGTATCTTACACATTCCCGACCAGATTTGTAATATGATGTAGGTTATGTAGCGAGGTATATGCACCATCCTCATGAGATCCATTGTAAGGAATCTAAGAGGATCCCGCACTATGTGCAAGGAACCAGACACTTTGGGGTACACTATGATGCTGGTTCTCCACTAGAACTAGTTGCATTTATCGATTCTGATTGGGTTGGTGATCCCATTGATAGGAAATCCACTTTAGGTTATGTCTCCATGCTTTAAAATGGTCCCATATGTTGGAAAATGAATAAACAACACACCATATCCCTCTCTTCAGCTAAGGCCAAGTACATAGGAGCAGTGAACACAGCTACACAAGGTGTGTGGTTGCAAGGTATTCTTTGGGAACTTGGAGTTGCATTTGATTCACCCACAGTAATTTGGTGTGACAATAAAATTTCAATAAATATTTCCAATGATCCAATGCAGACACATAGGACCAAACACATTTAGATACACATGCACTACATCTAGAGCTTTGTGCATGGCCAAGTGATAGCCTTGCAGTATTACCCATCTGTAGAGAAAATTATTGACATTTTCACCAAGAGCTTCACAGAGAATACATTCACCTATCTAAGATCACTTCTTGTAGTGGGTGACACATGGTAATGGTTTATATTCACTTTCATATTTTGATCCATTTCCATTTTAGAGGGGAGGCTTTTCTCCCATGTGGTTTTCCTCCTTATCTTGGTTTTTATGGACAAAACAATTTATGTTGTATGAGGTGACTTGAGCCTTAGTTTCCAAGGCCTCAATAATATTTTGGTTAAGTTGTACTAAGTTAAGATTTATGGGGGGTGTTATATAAATAATACACCTTAGTACTATGATATTACACATAGGCACGTTTCATTTTCTTCTATGCAATGTTCTATGGTCCAAACTTAGGCTAATTTGATCATTTATTGATAGTTGAGGGGCTCATGGTTGATCATTCTGATAGTTGAGGTTATACTGGTTGATCATTCTGACTAATTGGTGCCCTAATTGATGACATAATGATCTTGGTACGCTCCCCCATCCCTAGATTCAGGGAATATGTTTGACCTTAGGCGCTAGTACATTACTGTGGTGGTTTTTAGCCTTCGTTGGGAATTTACTGCCTCCTAGAGCCACTCCCACTCACCCATGTGCTCACGCCTAGAATTCCTCCATTTATGATCCCACATGCCTCACACAGGTTCACACTATTATTCATGACTGTTTGGGATTATTAGGAAGTTGATTGGTCTACCTAAAGGGGTTTGAGGGTCAAATCATGGTCTGATACTTGTATGCATCCAGATGGCCTCCAAGGCCTCGCAATTACTTTCTATTGTAATATAAACATGATTTAGACATATTTACATGTTGTAAAGTCATAATAATATCCATTATTGACTACATTTGTGTATGATATTTTCACTCTTTATGTTGTTTTGTGCATAATTTGCAAGTAATATTGAATTGTGAGAATATCCTTGGCTCCTAGATCCTACTGTGAATCAATTCTCACACACTTCATGCCCTTCTCAAACCCCTCTTCTCTTCTCACTCATGCTAATGAATCCAAAAATATTTGGAATGAGAGGTTTGGCCATCTAAATTACAAATATATTTCATATTTTTTTGACAAATACATGGTCATAGGGTTGCCAAAGATCATGTTTTCCAAAGGAGTCTGTCAGGGTTGCATTCTAGGAAAACACCCAGAGCATAAGTATGAGAGAGTCAGTCATGAGAGAACCTTTGTACCTCTTGATCTCATCCAAAATGAAAGAGCTATTCCTTTTCCCCATATGTCCATGCATCAATCCAATTATTTCCTTACCTTCATAGATGACTTTTCCAGATACTTTTGGGTTTACTTCCTCAAACACAAGTCTGAAGTTTTTGACATCTTCAAGGTTTTCAAAGCCTTGGTTGAGAACTAGTCTATAAGAAAAATCAAGATACTAAGATATGATAATGGTGGTGAGTATGTTAAGTATAAGTTCATTAAATATTGTGAATATTCATGAATTCATATGCGACACTCTATTCCCTACACACCTCAGTAGAATGGTGTTTCTGAGAGGAAGAATAGATCACTAACGGATATGGAAACCTGCATGATGGAGTCTAATAATTTTCCACCAAATTTTTTGGCTGAAGCTATAAAATGTGCATCCTACATCCAGAATAGGTTGCCTCACACACATCTTTATGGAATCACTCCTTTCAAATCTTGGAGTGGACACAATCATGATGTGTCTCATTTTAGGATTTAGGAATGGTCTAGAATTCCAACAGAAAAGAAGAAGGATTTGGAACCCCAAATTTAAGAGTGAATATTTTTTAGGTATTATGAATATACTAAAGGGTATAATATAATCAACATGAGCACTCAAATATCCTTTATTGAAAGGAGTGTTCATTTTGAAGAAGAGCCTATGATAGCAATAGAAATTGGAGAGTCATATTCACCACCACCATCTTTGACTGTAAGTGAAGAGGATAATAAGTTTTATGATTCTGATATTTATGATAATTATGATTTAATTTCATATCCTAACACACCTACAATGTGAAAGTGGGCAGAAAAGACCATTCATGCAGCTTGGGAACTAGGGGAATCCTAGTCATCCTAGAAGAACTAGTTCTCAATTCAAGAGTGCCCTTTTTGTCAAGGAACCTTTCTTTGCTGAAACGTGTTATATAATGGTTGAATTGTATCAAAAAACATAGGAATAAGAATGATAATATACAATATGGAAAAATCCATGAAGAACGAATACCATTCTCTCTAAAAGAATGAGACATGTGAACTAGTCAATATCCCACCGGGGAGAAAACTAGCCAAGTGCAAATGGGTATTCAAGACAAATTTTGCTTCTGATGGATCTCATGTGAAGTATAATTAAATTTTAGTGGCAAAGGGCTTCTACCAATTCCAATGAAGTGACTATAATTATATCTTTTCATCAATGACAAAGATGGACTCCATAAGACTAGTTTTGGCCATTGAAGCTTCCAAGCAATGGGAGGTACATCACATGGATGGGAAAAGTTCCTTTCTACATGGATATATCAAATAATATATATATTCAGAATACATAATATTTTTTAATAATCCATATCTTGTGTGCAGGTTGAATAAATCACTATATGGGCAAAAACAAGCTCTCAAAGCTTGGTATGCCAAGATTGATGGCTTTCTGCTATCATAGAACTATTTTTGATACAAATATGATCAAAATGTCTATTTTAATCTGATTCATGGTTAAATTATAGTTATTGTTTTGTATGTGGATGAACTTCTGATCACAAGAAGTTCCATGAAATAAATTTCTTCCTTGAAGGATGCAATGAACCATGCTTTCTCCGTGATATATTTGGGATTGTTGAGCCAATTTTTAGCGCTTGAAATTTATCAATCAGATATTGGAATAAAGTTAAATCATTCCAATAATTATTTATACCTACTGATCAATTTCAACATGAAGGATTGCAAGACAAGAAAAAATCCTTTCCTTTCGGGAGTTAAGATTGAAGAAGCGTAGTCCACTCCATTGGTAAACAACACACTGTATAGGAAATGGGTTGGTTTTCTTCTTTATTTGACTCATACTCAACCTGATATATCTTATGTAGTGAGTGTATCTTCCAAAAACAGGGATCAACCTCATGAAATCCATTGGAGGGAAGAAAAATGAATCCTAAACTTTGTACAAGGAACAAGAACACATGGGATTCACTATGTTGCAAAATCTGACTTAGAGTTAGTTGGTTTTACTGATTCTAATTGGGTAGGTGATTACCCTGATATAAAATAAACTTCTAGATATTTTTTTTATGATTCTAGATGGACCAATAATATGGTAAAGTAAAAATAAAATTTCCATTGCACTTTCATCTACAGAGGCAGAATACAGAGGAGTTGTGATTGCAACAACTCAATGTTTGTGGTTGTAGGGTATACTTGGAGATTTTGGGATTGAATCTGAGACTTGTATAGTCATCTATTGTGACAAAAAAAGCTCCATTTGAATCTCAATTAATCCAGTATATAGGGAGAAAACTAAACATGTAGAGATCTATATGCACTACATCAGAGGGCTTGTGCATGATGGGGTCATTGCTCTGCTTTATTGCACATCATCTGAGCAAGTTGCAGACATCTTCACCAATGTGTTTTCTGAGAATACTTTCAACAATATCAAATCACTGCTGGGGATAGATGATCATGTGGTAAATATTGATTGAAGAAAATATTTCATACAATTTTGTTCATGTCCATGTTTAAGGGAGGGTTTTCCCCTTTGTGGTTTTTCCTCTTTCCTTATTTTGTATGGACAAGTGGTATGTAAAGGGTGACTAAGACTTGTTTATAGGACCTATATCTCTGATATATTTATTATATTTTACATAATTTAGGCTTAATAGGGGGTGTTATAATAATCAAAACTCATTCCCATACTTTGGATATAAAATTGAATCATTTTGTTTAAATTCCTAGCTCCTACACTAGCTAGTTGACATCCACTTGCATTCTTGTGGTAAAACTTTCTTAAACTTCCTCCAGGAGAACTTTGAAAATATTTTGATTAATATTATAACAACCCATAAGGATTCTCATTTTAGTAAGTGCACATTCATTCCTTATCCATATTTTCCTTCTTATTCAACAGCTTTTAAGGCAAAAGGTGAAAGCTAGTTTTAAGGCAACTGCCTTGTTTTTTACACAACTCACCCTCCTTATTTTTCTCTCCTAAAATCATGATTTTTTCCACTTTCCTTCTTTCTATCACCTAATACAGCTCATTCAGCCTATTCGTCACCTTCTTGGAAAATTAGGAAAGTGTTTTATGCACCTATGGGGGATTTTGACTAGTTTAGTAAGCCTGATTTTGTGCTGATTTGAATAGAATATTTATGCATTTGAATATATGATTTAATTACATATTTGGAAAACCTATTTTTTTATAAGGTTGGATGATTAAAACTTATTCAATATAAGTTTGTGTTATGCACCATATTTAGTCTCCATTTTGAGTGACTCTATGCATGTTTTTCAAGCAATTTTGTTAGTTCAATTTATCTAAGATTGGGATAAATTTAAAAATCATTACTACATGAGGATACTTTTGTCACCAACCTCACACATGCATTCAATGATTGTATTTAATAAGTAAAAATGAAATAATCGTCTCATTTAAGGAACATGGGAAAAAATGGATGAGTTAAGTTTAACGCTTGGAAATAGAGGTATTAATCTCACATAGGTCCCCTTTCCTCCTCCCTCTAGTGAAATAATAGCCATCTAGTGATATTTACACAACCATATTGGGTTGTTTTAGTATTTTCTAACATAAAATTTACATAGATTTTGAGTTAGCATGACAAGTAAAAAACATGGCCCATATATAAATATTTACATTAAATATGCCTAGTCATTTTTTGGTTAGGCCTTTTCCTTGAGATACACATTAGGAATCCATACTAGCACATTTACATAATTTACATAATTATATAAAATGCATTCCAAGGGTGAAAACTAGGGGTATTATAGTCCCCTCCCCCTTGGAATAACACCATCCTTGATATTTCCTCAGAATCACAAAAAAATGGATATTCATGTTTCATGGAATCCTCCATCTCCCATGTAGCCTCATTGGAACCACAGTGTTTCAACTACACCTTTACCTATCCAATGGATTAGTTCTGTAGGAATGATAATTTATTGTCAAGGGTGCATAGTCGCTATGTTTGGAAATCTCCTTCAGGTTCCACCTGGATCATGTCCGAATTAATCACATCGTTAGGATCATGTACATATTTCTTAAGCAAAAGAAACATGAAAAAAATTATGAGATTTAGTGTTAGAGGGAAATGCAATTCAATATGAGAATGAACCTGTTCTCTCAAGTAGTTGAAATGACCCATAATAAATTGGTGATATCTTGGTACATATTTCAAGGCTCAAGGAATTCTAACCTGACCTCACTCAAAGGTAAACATGATCCCAAACATTAAATTCCTTATGCATTCTATTCTTATATGCATAACTTTTCTATCTATATTGGGATGCCTTCAAATTATTCCTTATCTTTGCAATCCCTTATTCCATTTCCTTAAGCATTTCTATCCCAAGAAAAAAAAAATCCATTGTATTATCCCAAGTCACTGGTTTCCTACACCTTCTTCCATACGAAAATTCAAATGTAGTCATTCCCAATGTTTCTTGATGCCCATTGTTATAGGAAAACTCTACAAAGTGTAGATAATCTTCCCAAATTGATGGTTTATACATGATATGCATGTGAAGGATATCTTCAATCACTTTATTTACTCTTGATATTTTCCCATCTATTTGTGGATGGTAGGGAATACCAAAACTCAACTATGTACCCAAATTTGTAATAAGAATTTTCTGAAAGTTAGATGTAATATTTGTATCTCTTTCGGATACAATTGCCTTGGGTAACCCATTCAATTTGAATATTTCTTTCATAAATATGCTTGCTATTTCATCATCCTTGTTAGTAGATTTAACTAGAATAAAATGTGTTTCCTTAGACAATTTAGCCATCACAACCATGATGGAATCATGCTTCATTGAAGTATACAGTAATCCAGTAATAAAATCCTATTTACCACTTCTCGTTTCCATTCTAGAAGTGGTGAAAGATGCAATAAATATGTTGGTCATTGATGTTAACTTTCACTTGTTAGCGTTTTATACATCTAGAAATATACTCAGTAATGTCTATCTTGATTCCTGGCCAGCAAATAGCTCTTCCTTGCTGTAGCAATTATTTTTTTGGCATCTTGAGCAACCATAATATGGAATTTTATTGATTTAATTGATAATAATTATCCTTAAATATGAAACATGAGGAATATAAATTCTATTTTTATAAGTAATATGCCCATGATTCTCCAAATTATAGCCTTCATATCTCTTTTCCATATTTTACTATTGTAATTTATCTCTTATTTGAGCATAGTGTTCATATTTAACAAGAGAGTCAACAATCCTTTTCCTTAAATTTGATGAAAAATACTAATGGTTACAACATGCATTGCATGCAATTTTTTGTTGAGTGCATCAACCATATGTTATTTTCTTTCCCCTTTATGTGTTTGATCTCAAAATAAAACTCACATAAAAATTATAGACATCTAGATTTCTTTGCATTCAAAGTTGGTTTCTCAGAAAAACATTTCATACCACATCGATTTGTTCTAAGCTCAAATTTCCTTCTCATCAAATAGTTCCTCCACATTTTCAACATGTGCATTGTGGAAACAAGCTCCAAATCATTTAACTTGATGACTGAAAACTTTTTTTTTTCAAATTCAGTTAGCTTTGATGACTGAAAACATACCACATGATTGTCTTACATATGAACTCCTCCAATTCCTTGTTAACATGCATCGATACACACCATAAAATCTTTTTTCCCTAGATTTGTAATTTTCAAATTCAGAGCACTTGTAAGAAGTTTCATCAATAACTTGAAGCTTTTCTCACATTCTTCCATCTGCTTAAATTGTATCCCCTTCTTTTGAAAATAAGTGATGGGGTGTGAAACCTCGGATAATCCTTAAATGAAACTTCTATAATAACCAACAAGACCCATAAAACCTCTCACATCTATTACATTATTTGGAGTTGGAAAATTCATGGTGGACTCAATCTTTTGTGGATCCACTAATATTCCTTTCTTTGAAATAATGTGACCCAAATAATGGATTTGCTTTTGATAGAAATCATATTTTCTTATATTTGTACACAGATTATTCTCTATCAACACGTGCAAAGCCATTCTCAAATATTCTTTATGTTCCTCTTCATTCTTATAATAAATAAGAATGTCATCTAAAAAACAAGAACAAACTTGTCCAGATACTTCCTAAAAGCATTATTCATGAGACACATGAATGTACTTGGTGCATTAGTGAGACCAAATGGAACCTCCACAAAGTCATAATTTCCATACATCATTCTAAAGGTTTTTTTTGTTATGTATTCTTCCTTGATTCTGAATTGATGGTAACCATACCTGAAATCAATATTTGAAAATACCTTTTCCCCTCTCATTTGATCATTTAAGAGATCATCAATTCGAGGTAGATGATCTTATTACTTCATTGGAACTTTATTTATATGCATGTAATCATTACTTAACCTTAGGTTTCCATCTTTATTTTTCACAGATAACACAAGTTCTCTCAATGGAGACACACTTGGACAAATCTATTTTTTTCCAATAACTCTTGCAATGGCATTTTCAATTCTCACAATTATGGTGTACTCATTATGTAAGGTGCCTTGGACATTGGTGCAACTCCTAGAAAAAGATAAATTGTGAAATTAATATCACTTTTTTTAGGAATTCATGTCACTTCATCGAGACACATATCACATAATTCTTGCAATACATGATAGTCCTCCAACTTGGGAAATTCATTTTTTCTCTATCCAATACATGGGTTGCATACAATTGACCAATTTTTTCTAAAATATTTCTTTAGCTGCAAATATGAATTTTTCCTTATAGAAACCACCTTCAGGATTCCATTACTATCCTTGGGTTCCCTTCTTCATCAATGCATTCAAATTCCTTGTTGTAACAATTGAGTTTAACTTTATGTGCTTTCAACCAATCCAATCTAATGAGAACATCACAGGAACTCAGTGGAACAATATTAAAATTTTCCCATGTAATGAGTCCATCCATATCTAATGGAAACTTCTCCGCCACTTCACTAAAATTTCTCTTAGTGTTTTGTTTCCTTAAATGAACAAATCTCAACAATTTTATGAATGTCATAACTGTGAGTAGATCCATAGTCAATCAAAATAGAAATAGATATCGTAGCAATCTTAACTTCAATCTCAACCACAATTGGTTGATGGTCTAGTTGGTGGTCCTCTACCACAACATAGATCCTAGGGATAGTTCTTTCTACATCACCCACAATTTCAACCTCTTGGATGTTGAGAACATGCTTGAAACTCCCATTTCGATGTGGAAAATTTCTAAGAAAATGGTCCTCTCCACATCCCCGACATTTAAGTGGCTCTCTTGGATTTATCTCCCATCATCATAGTTGTCTTAGTCACACATCATCTTGGATTTTTTGATGATTTATAAAATGAGGCTTGGTGCCCCTCTTTCATCAGTCCAACTTCTCTTTCTTCTTATCCTTCCATTGATTATGGATTTATGTCCCAATGTTGGAAAATCCTAGTCACTTTACCTCTAAGGTTGTGTTGATATCTAAATATATTACCAACGACTTGGGAAACTTTTTTCGTAAGTCGGTGTTCATTAAATTTGGGCTCGAATCGATCTTTGATGAGCGGTTCTTCTTCTTCGTCATCTTCAATCATCTCTCCCGAAGGTTCACTGACTAGTTATTTATTCTTACCAACAATGGGTACCATTGCTAATGGATTGACTAATTCATCCTTTGAGAAAAATGTTGTGATATATAGTGTTGTTTATCCTAGTCTTCTAACTCTACATCTGTGAGCAACTCAATGATATCCCCATGTTATTATTTCGCTATAGTTAGTATTGGTATGGTAGTATTTAATTTACTTGACAAGTAATAAAAAACACAAAGATATTAGGATAATAATCAAGCTCTTGTGCTTCCCCTGCTGCACCTTGCATGTACCATACCTTTGTATGGTCAAGGCCAAGTTCAATGTGTGCTCCTAAGGGTAGAAAATGGTGGATGTATTGTGCCACCTTTATTTGGTATATCTATTATAAACTTCATGTAACTAGAGTTCCAACTAGGTATTTTGATTTTTCTAAGTTGTAATATGGTCCTTTGCATGGAAAATTTTGAAAGTTTTTCATCAGTGGGGGTTGGGATTTGGTTAACTCTGCTTCATCGACTAGACTTAATTTTTCCATTACTATCCAGATAAGTAACGATGGGAATCTCATGGCATGTGTAGCTTCTTGGAACTTCTTGTAGTTAATTTTTACTAATTTTGCTACATGTTCAACCCAATTGAATATTTTGGCCTCAGACACGAATTACTTTACTGCTTCCAACATGTTGATCCTTAAGTAGGATGGATAACTTGAACTTGTTAAGAATAGTGATATTATTACTATATCCCATTCGATTGACTCATACTTAACTTTTTTTTATCATAATCCCTTTTTAATTGTTTCCTGCAGGTATCCTTGTGAATTCTTCAACTAGTAGCAATGGTTTATTTGTGATGGGTATTGCTGGTCCTTACTTGCTAAGGTATTAATTGTAACAATGAGGGAATATGGGATCAGAATGGCTTCATCGATCTATATTTTCCTACCATGGTACATACTAACAATGAATTTTTATATGGTTTATTTTAAGTTATCGAATGGAGATACCAAGGGTGCATTTAAATAAAAATGAATATTTTCAATAGTGAGATTATGGGGAGGTTTTATCCATTGTCTATCCCATATTTCCCATGCCTTCATTTGTGCATATTGTTTTCCCTAATTCTACTCATCCAGCTTATATTTCTTTATTCTATGAATTCTAGCATCTAAGGGGTTCATGGTCACTTCCTCCTATTTCACTGTGAATTTCCATTCTATAGCTCTAGAATTGGTGATTGTAGCGTATTTATTTAGTTCCATAACTATTTCTTTAGTGGAAAAAATCGATATAAATTTTGTAGTTATAGGAATTTATTTCTCTTGTTCAAATTGTGTGGAGAAATTAATCCAAGCATCTTCAACTTATGGTTCTTTTATAGGCGTTCCATCCTATGATATTTTAATGTAGGCATGCGAGTGCATTAAATACGAACTTTACAGATTACAACTCGCTCACACGCTTGGTGAAATTTCCAAGGGAAGTTTCCTTTTCATGTTAGTCAGTGTGCTTGGTAGTCATTTATCTTGTTGGTCATCTCATCAGTATTTGGATCCATGTCTTTTTTCGTCCCTTATCAATCAGCTAGATGATATCATGGTCAGTCATTTGTTGGATAGCTTCATTGACTATCCCTATGGGAGGGGACATTAACTAAATTGAGGCCTCTAAATTTTCCCCATTACCATTATTACAAATTCATAGCAATAAAATGCACATGCAAATATGTAAATAAAAACACACAGTAGAAATAAAATCAATCCACACACACATAACATGCAATTACAAGCATAATTATCACATGAATATAAATAAAATCATTTCACATCATATAAAAATAGAATACTTATCTTTAACAAAGAATATCCAAGCAATTGGCTATGTAAGAGCGATTTTCCACCCAACCATACAAACTCTGTATAACATATACTCTTTATGTTGAGAGACCACCTCTGATCTTGGATACGAGGACACCAGAGTGAAGGAAAAACCTACAGGCTTCTCTCTCTCATTCTACAACCTTCTCTTATGTATATGCTTACCCAAAATCTCATCCATAGCTCTATAGGGATCTCACTAAGTCATCACAACCATGTTACTCCTTCAAAATTCCCCAAGGAACAAAAGGAAGGAATTTCCATTCATTGATCCACAATTCCCTTAGGAACTCCAAAATTTATAGTGCTTACCAGTGTGTGCAGTAAGAGTCCATCCCATTGTATGCTATTGGAGAACCTCTTGCAACATTAATTAATGGATTTCAAGCATCCAAAAGTAGTAGAACTCAATGGGTAAGGGTTACTAGCTTTCCCAACCTCTACGCTCACCTACAACCATCTATTTTCCCTTCAAATATGCATCTCTATCTCAAAATTTGATTTTCTAGGTTAAGAATGGTCTCATAATGTTCATGAACAACAATATGAAACTCTACGTGGTGTGGAAATATGCATGAGAGAATGATATATTGAGTGTTGAATCCAATGGAAATAAGATAGGGGTGAAAAAACAAATGACATAGCTATTAGCCATAGAAGAAAAGGACTCCTTAGAATTGAAAAAACTCCCACCACCCCCATGCTTTAATAATGACATGAAGTGACTTGTCCCACCAACCTCACACATGCATTCAATTATTGGGTTTAATAGACAAGATGAATTAGTTATCTCAGTTAAAGAACATGGAATAATTTGGAGGAGTTCCAAGGTTGACACTTGGAAACATGGGATTTAGTTTCCCCTAGGAACCTTTTCCTCTTCCCTTATAGTGGAATCATGGCCCTTCTATTTCTCTTTACACATCCATATTGGACAATTTTATTATTTTCCAACATAATATTAACATATTTTTCAAATTGGAATGATAATTCAACCATATGGTCCAAATAAAAATATATACATCATACATGCCTAGCCATTCACTAATTGGGTCTTGGACTTGAGCACTGCACTAGGAATCCATAATAGCATATTTACATCATTTACATAATTTTGATTAAATACATTCCAAGTAAAACTATGGGTATTACAATCCCCTCCTCAATGTTCGTTCAAAATCAGAAAAAAAGGGTATGCATGTTTCATGGCATCCTCCCACTCCCACTTAGCCTCATTAGGACCGAGGTGATTCCATTGTACCTTTACTTACATGATCGCTCGATTCTGGTGCAATGTTACCTTCCTGTCTAGGATGCATAGTGGCTCATTTTAGAACCCTCCCTTGGGTCCACCTAAATCAGATCCTAATCAATCACATGGATAGGATCATGTACACCTTTATTAAGCAAAGAAACATGAAAAAAAATTATGAGCTCTACCGTTAGCAGATAATGTAATTCCATATGAAAATGGCCCTATCCTTTCAAGCACTTCAGATGCTCCACAATATCTTGGGGACAAATTGACACAAATTCCAAGCTTCAAGGAACTCTTCCTTGGCCTCACTCTAAGGTAAACATGATGCCCAACACCGAATTCCCTATACACTCTATTCTTATCTGCACATATTTTTTGTCTATCTTGGGATGCGTTTAAATTTTGCCTAATTATTTCAACTTCATGTTCCATTTCTTTAAGTAATTTTGGCCCAAGTACAATTTTGTTTATTGAATTACCCATGTCACTGGTGTCTTGCACTTTCTCCTATACAAATCCTCAAATGGACTCTTTCCCAACAAATCTTGTTGAACATTCTTATATTCGAACTCTAGCAAGTGAAGATAATCTACCCATTTGGATGGTTTATCCATCACATACATGCAAAGCATGTCTTCAAGAACCTGATTTACTCTTTCAGTTTGTCCATCTATTTGTGGATGGTAGAAAGTGCTAAATTTTATCTATGTACCCAAATATACAAAAAAAATACTTTTTCTAGAAATTTGAAGTAAATTTGGTATCCTTGTATGAAATTATAGCCATAGGAATCCCATGTAATATGAAAATTTCCTTCATGAAAATCATTACAATGTCATTTGTTTTATATGTATATTTAACTGGTGTAAAATGTGTTTCTTTTGAATATTTATCCACCACAACCATGATGGAATCATGTTGTCTCAAATTCATTAACAAACAGATAATAAAATCCATGGAAATTACTTCCCATTTCCATTCTGAAATTGGAAAAGGATGCAACAAACCTACTGGGTGTTGATGCTCAACATTCACTTGCTAACATTTCATGCTCTTATAAATATACTCAACAATGTCCCTTTTCATCCCTAGAAAAAATTATTGTTTCATGACTGTAACAATTGTCTTATCATTATCCCGAGTGACCAGAATATGAAATTTTATGGATTTCACCCATAACAATTCTCCTCGAGTCTACCACAATTGGAATATAAATTTTGTTTTTATAAATAAGAAGTTCATCCTATTCCAAATTATAAAATTCATACTTCTTTTCCAAAATATGTTGCTATAATTTACCTTTTATTTGCACGTACAATTCATCTTCAGCAATAGAATTAACAATTTGTTGCCTAAATCTAATTGGCAATTATTGATGACTACCACATGCATTTCATGCATATTTCTATTGAGTGCATTAACCACTTCATTTTATTTTTCTTTTACGTGTTTGAATTCAAAATCAAACTCATATAAAAAATTCCATCCATCTAGCTTTCCTTAGATTTTATGTTGACTACTCAAACAAATATTTAAGATCACAATGGTCTATCCTTAGCTCAAATTGTATCCTCATTAAATAGTGCATCCACATTTTTAAAGCGTCCACTATGGATGAAAGTTCTCGATCATGGGTGGCATAATTATTTTCATGCTCTTTCAATTTTCTAGAATCATAGCATATCACATCATTGTCTTGCATAAGAACTCATCCAAATCCCTTTTTACATGCATCTGTACAAAAAAAAATATTTTTCTAGGTTTGCAATTTTCAGAATCGGAGCACTTGTGAGAAGCTTATTCAACAACTAGAAGCTTTCTTCACATTTATGTGTCCATTCAAAATTTATTCCCTTCTTTTGCAAAGAAGTGATTGGGTGAGCAACATTGGATAATCCTTTAATGAATCTCCTATAACAACTAGCAAGGCCCATAGAATATCTCACATTTATCACATTCCTTGGAGTTGGCCAATTCATAATGGATTGAATATTTTCTGGATTCGTCGATATTCATTCCTTTAAAATAATGTGATGCAAATAATGAATTTTATTTTTATAAAAATCACATTTTCTTATATTTGCATACAACTTATGCACCCTTAGAAATTGAAACTCCATTATCAAATGTTCTTTATGATCCTCTTCATTCTTAGAGTAAAGAAGAATGTCATCTAGAAAAAAAGAACAAAATGTCCAAATACCTACTAAAAACGTTATTCATGAGACAGAAGAAGGTATCGCGTGCATCAGTGAGACCAAATAACACCACTACAATTTATACTATCCTTGTTTTGAAGGGTGTCTTGTGAATATCTTATTCCTTGTTTCTTACTTGATGGTAACCAAACCTCAAGTCAATCTTTGAAAATACATTCTCCCCTCTCATTTGATAAAAAAAGATCATCATTTGAGGCAATGGGTACTTGTTTTTCACTATCACTTTATTTAGCTTCTTGTAATCAATACATAACCTGTGTGTACCATATTTCTTTTTCACAAATAGTATAAGTGCTCCCCATGGAGACACACTTGTCCTTATGTACTTCTTTTCCAATAATTCTTGCAATTGCATTTTCATCTCTAATAATTCTACTGTGCTCATTTTGTAAGGTGTCTTGGACCCTAGTGAAACTCCCAGCACAATATCAATTGTAAAATCAATGTCTCTTTTGGGAGGAAGTCCTAAAACTTCACCAAGAAACACATCCTTGAATTCATGCAAAATATGATAGTCTTCCAAATTGGGAATTTTATTTTCTATTTTATCCAAAATTTAGGTTACATACTAGTGACAACCTTTCGTATAGAACTTCTTTAGTTGCATGGCTGAAATATTCCTAATAGAAACTACCTTCAAAATTCCTCTTACAACCCTTGGGTTTTCTTCATCATTAACACATTCAAAAGTCTTGTTGTAGCATTCAATTTTAACTCTGTGTGCTTCCAACTAGTCTGTTCCAATAATAATATAATATGAACCAAGTGGAAAAATATTCAAATTTTCACAAGTGAAAAACCCATCCATTTCCAAAGGAAATTTCTCCACCATTTCACTAAATTTTCTCTTGGTTCTTATGACTAGTTGGACCAACCATGATTTACTATGGTTGGTTTTCTTAAAATCACAAATCTAAACAATTTTAGGACTGATATAATTGTGAGTATATCTAGGATCAATTAAAATAGAAATATATTTATTATCAATCTTAACTTCAACCTTAACCACAGTTGATTGATGGTCTAATTGGTTGTCCTCTAGTGCAACATAAATTCTAGGGATGGTCCTTTCCACTTGACCCACAATTTCAGCTTCTTAGATGTTGTGAACTTGCTTTGCAGTCCCATTCTAGTGTGGAAAATTGCTAATCAAATGATCCTCTCCACATACCCAACATTGAAGTCGTTCTATTGGTTTTCTTAGCTCTCTTGGCTTGTCTCCCATCATCCTAGATGGATTTTTCATACCCTTTGATGGATTCCTTAGTTTATTTTTGAAATGAAGAGGCATGAACCCCTTCTTTCCTTGGTCCAAATTCTTATTTTTCTTGACCTTTGATTCCTTATGTAAATATGGATTGTTTTTGTTTTGATCATAACAATACTTGGCCTTTCTTATGGTCTCATTTAGAGTTTAAGTATCATCAAACTCAATTCTCTCTTTGTAGTACTAAGGAAACCCACTTAGAAAACATTGATTTTTCACTTGATCACCTCTGATATAATTGCCATATCTCAGCAGCTCCAAAAATTTATTTGTGTATTCATCCATATTGATTTTTCCCAATTTTAGTTCATGGAATTATTTAATTTTCTCATCATAGTACATATCAGAGAGGTACTTTTGCTTGAAATATTTCTTGAATTGCTTCCACAAGATCTTGTTTTCATTGATATTCTTCACTTTCCTAAGGCGATCCCACCATATAGATTCCCTTCCATCCATATTGAATGTAGACACTCTTGCTTTCATATTTCCTAAGTAGTCTTAAACTTGGAAATACTTCCTTATTCCAAGAATCCAAGCATCAACATATTGACCAGATTTTACCTCACCATCAAATGTAGGAGGTTTTCCCTTCCTAAATTCTCCGTGTAAGTTGTTCTTGGAAGATCTCTTTCTCTTCTTCCTATGAGATTAAGATCTTGATCCTTTAGTGCAATCCTTAGAGTCATATGACTCACTAGAAGGGATTTCTCGAGTATATGTCCCATATCTAGAAATCCTTCGTGAACTATGGGACCTCTTGTGAGAATGCCTCCTTGAGATACTCCCACTATTTTCCTAATTTTTTTTGTGATGTATAGATTTAATGTTCCTTTTATTTTTTTTCAAAATTTGAACGATAGCTTCATTTAGTTGATTTTGTTTTTCTTTATCTCTAATCAACATTTCATTGTCCACTCTACAACTATGTGATTCCACCCTTAGGATCCTCATGGTTTTTGAAATGTATGGGGGAGTCACTTGGTTTCTTTTACCATTGGATTATGTCTCACATTTTCAACCTATATTTTTTCTCCCATGGGCCTGTCTTAGCTTCATCAGGATAATATGCATCATCCATGATGATGATTCTCTTGGCCCAATCAAGACCAAAGATTTCCCAAGTGCACTATTCTAAATGATAACCTTGGTTGTCTATGATATTATCCTAAATATGCAAATGTGTTCATATAAACACATTTGATAAATTTATTAAATTCTTAAAAAATAAAAAATCAATTTTTTATGTACTACGAAAAATACCCATATTGACAACTTTGTCAAATTATGGATACAAGCATTTTTTTGATCAAATTATAGAAACATTTGAATCACCAATTCAGAATTTAACTTTGAACAATTGTTCCCCTATGTATAATATTTCCAATGTATATAAGTATGCCCAATTATGATTCATTATCAAAATTTTATAGTCCTTCAAAATGTAGTATCCTCAGATCAGATCTCAGAGATACTAACTCCAAACAAAGACTTGGTGCAAAAAAATGTCAAACTAGGTGCTAGGAAATTATTAGTTTTGCCTGAAAGGAATCAAACTGAAAGGGACTCTTCAATAAACAAAATAATAGCTCTAATACCATTGTAGATATCCGAAGTATGAAATCCAGATCAGATCACTAACTATTTCTGCAAATTAAATTAAAATTCCTGATATGACACTTGCAAACACTCAGTAAAATTTTAGACTAGGAAAATGAGGTATTTTGTTGATAAATTCATAAGTATGGAAATAGGTAAATGGAAGAAACCAAAGTAAGTTTCAGAAAAAATAATTCATCTTCCCTAACACATTTAGATTCAGGACCATTCAGGTTTCAGAGTCTGCTATGCAGAAACTTAATCCCCCACTTCTGGGTCACCCAATCGTGAAACTAGGAAGACTTATTCATTCCTTTCAACCAGGGGATTGGGAAAGGAACAATATTTTTTTCTGACATCTATACAGAAGAAAATTAGTTTCAGGGCAGTTCGGGGTAGTTTTGGACTAAAGGAGCCCTACGCAATGGAGGCTACCAAAAAACTATATGACCTCAACTAATTTAAAATATGGAAGTATGTATGGATATAGGAGTCTTTCAGTGACCCACATCAACTTGAAGAATACAAAATGAGTGTATATATCTCATATAATTGCAGAAACAGTAAGACTAGTTAATTTTAACTAGTCATCTAGCTAGGGTGCTTAATATAGCATGAAATTCATGGAATAAGTGCTTAATATATGGTAATTGAAATAACATATCCCAATACAGCTGATATCAACACATTACATCCCTCATAAACACCCTCATGGCCTTAACTCATTCATTATTGCATTTATTTGACCAAAAACCATCATTTAAGCATGGATTGGAGCTCATTGACATAAGATGTGATATATTAACTAATTGGAAAGTATGTTGACATTAATATAGAGATATTTAACATATTTATTTGACTGGTTCATAACAAAAGGGAAGTGGGCGACTGACCACTCCAAAATAGATCTCAAAACAATGGGCATGAGGCCCAAAATCAGACATAAGATTAGTTGGGAGCGTAGGTGAAGCTTGGGATTCATTGGAGCTCAAATTTTATTAACATGATGGCTGTAATAGGACTGATATGAATATTACCTCATGGGATGATATTCATCTTCTCCAATACCTACAAAGAAAATGAATGGGAGGAAGAAGAATGATGAAGGAAGGAATTGGGGCACATCACCCAATGTATGAGGCACAACAATTAGTTGTAGAAATGATTCACATAAACATGAATCAATAATAATCCAAACTAGTAAATGGATCTTGAATTATCCTTTAATAGATCTCTAGGTGACCTGCTTAGTAAGTAGAGGCAATAGGTTACCTGTGAGAGAAATTCATCCACACAGAAACTCTAACCTTGGCTAAGTCATGCACCCTCCTTGAGTAATTGGAAAGTAGGGGACATGTGAAGATGTTTCCTTTTCCAAGTCATCCATAAAACTTAGCAAATGCACCCTCCTTTGTCAAAAGTTTCATGCTTTCCTATGACATCTTTTATGAGTCTCCAAAAGGAAACTGTGCCCTCCTTTGTCAAATGTTTCATGCTTTTCCTATGACATCTTTTCTGAGTCTCCAAAAGGAAATTGCACCCTCCTTTGTCTAAAGTTTCATGCTTTTATCTCTAACTTCTTTTTTGTTCTTTTGGGAAATTTCCCTTGTCCTCCCTGGTTGCTTTTGTCATAGAGTTTCCAATTCTTCCACCTTGGCAAGTTGACTTGCCCAATGTGCCCCCCTCACATGGAAAGCTCATTTACACAGAATTAAATTGCATAATAAATAATAATGATAAATAAAAATTAAATACATGCCTCAATATTGTTTATTTAGAAATTTTCCCTAGGAAACTTAATTAATTCCACTTAGTCCCCCTAGGTGTTTAGTATGGTCCACACTTTTGTTGGTCAATTAGGTGGAGACATGATAGTCTTGCCCTCCCAAATATTCTTGTCCTCAAGAAGAAGCACTCCAGAGTGCTGCAAATGTTTCCACTGTGTAGGAGAAATGGAGCTTGAACTGATGTGCAAAAAATTTGACTTGCTCCATCAAGACATCATGTAAAGTTTCTCCCAAAACAAGCAATGACAGGGTCCCATTGCTTACATTACACCCCCTTTAGTGAGAATTCCTTCCAACACAACTTATCAGAAAAAATATGCCTGGATCCCATTTCCTCAACTGTAAGTATCCAAACATTAGTATCCAATATAAAAATTTATCATCAGTGGAAATGATATTCATGATGTGGAAATCATACCATTGCACTGAAAATTGGAAATTCTCAATGCAAAATCAGAAATCTATGAGACTTCCCCACCCAACATAAAGTTATTTATGTGCTTGATGCACACTAGCCCTGAAGCTCACAGTTTTGTTGTTGCAATTACATATGTGTGACTCCCATGTCCAAACCCAATGAGTATAGGCATCATCCAACCAACAAGGATTCCCAAACTTCTCACAATAAGATGATGCATCACAATTATCTCCAAAAATGCAAGCAGGAAAAACAAACAAGTGTCCCCTCATCCAACCTAAGAAGGTACTAACACTCTAACCAAAAGGTCTATGTGAACACTTACAATGGATCAAATCTCTGCCACTAGTCAAAGGGTACAAGAATCCATCCAACTGTGTGTATTTCCTCCACCAAGACCACCGTATGCAATATATTTTTCTCATCAACTCCTCTTGGCAGTTTTCTTGCTCAACTGCCTTCCACTGCACATGAGCAGAATTTTTTATGCAAGAAGACTCCATGTGTGACATGTAATCTTCCACCCAATCCATATGTGGCTGAATGGCATAAAGTGACAACAATATGTTCCTATGTGGCTGCTGGGAGGGTGATGGTGCATTCAACAAGTCATCATGAACACCTAGAAAACCTCCAGCTGTTCCTATTGCACCAACAAGGAAAACTCCTTCTCCCAATTTTCATCCCCACTTGATGAAGCTGAAATAGAGGTTTGGGTAGAACTGTAAATCAGATCTTTGAAATACTTAGCCACCCTAGTTATGGCTGCCTCTTATTTCTCAATGGCGGATCCAACTGAGGTGAGCTTATCTGACTCTTCCATGGAGAAGAGACTCTCTCCAAAAGACAACTCCAATTTTCTTTGGAAAAGATCAAGTGCTTGGTTCTCCTCAAATGTGTCTTCATTGTCCTCAACCACATGCAAAACCAAGTGCATCTCATGATCCACCATCTCATGATATTCCTCCATATGTCCAAGACTGCAATCATCCTTTTGAAGATGGTTGAATGGTGTGTAGGAGGGTAGGTGAGGTCTTTGCAAATTCTCTTGAAGTTTCTCTATCTCCATCTTGGATTCTTGGAGTGCACCTTGAGTGCTCTTTAAGGAATATTGGGTGGTCAATAATTCTTGTGTGATATTTCATATCTCTTCTTCATCCTTAAAGGATGCTTCATACAATAACTCCATAAGCTCAAGCATACAGTCTCTATCAGAAAGAAAAAGCAGAAAATTACCTTTGGTGTTTGTCATGGCCTTCTGAAACTTCTCCATGTCTTCAATGGAATATTTCTCCTCCAACTTCCAATAGATATTTTTCATCAATGTAGAGGTTCTATGGAGAGTCTATAGGGCCTCTTTGATTTTGCACTTACTCATCTTTAGTGACTCTACAAGAAAATGGGGTTCTTGCAGATGAACCTCTTCTTCTTCTGTTTCTCCGGGATCAACTTCATGGAACTCTAGTGGTGAAGTGGAAGTTAATCTTGGAACATTTTCTTCAAGTGAAATCTATATTTCTCCAACATAGAGAGATGGACATCCCTCAGTAGATGTCTTGGAGAAATTTGAGCACCCATCAGTAGGTACTCCTTCAACCATGTCCAGAGTGTTTCTTATCCTTGTAGATTGTTTTTCTACATCACTGATGGTAGGATCAAGTGAATGGACACACTTCTATTTTGTTTCACAATACTCTCCAATAAGGATTTTAATTATGTCTTCAATGGCTGCAACATATTTCTCTCTATTCCCATGGGACACTTCTCCTTCTCCTTCATTGCAAATACCTTGTAGTAACTTGTGCTTCTCTTCACGAATCCTTATTTCAGCCTTCCTAGTTGAAATACTAGGTGGTTCATGGACCTCCTCACTAATGATAGGGGGATGTGGATTCTTACCATTGTCAATCCTCACTTAGTATGTGGCTGCAACTTCATCTTGTTGCAAGAGAATGCAAAAATATGAATTGTGTTCATCTTTCTGCATCAGATTTTTCTCCTTTAATTTTCCTCGTTCACACCCATCTGGTGGGGGCTTGTATTCCACTTCATTGGGAAGTTCAGATGATGACTTCATATATGATATTTTTTCTTCTTTTGGATCTGATCCAAAATATCCCTTATCATCATTGACAGTATCACCCTCCTCTGCACTGATTTGGTGTTCACCAATAGAGAAAATAGGAGTAAATTCTTTTCCCTCGCCGTTGTCCTTCATTTTGCGGTCCTCATAGGCAAGTGAAATATTTTCAATCTCCCATGAATCAGATACCTTATCATCCATGTTCTTCATATTACCATCTTCTTGAATTGATACTAAGGTGGCTTGCTCCTCCACCAAATTTTCTGGTTCACACCCAAGCGGTGTGGTCTTGTTTTTGTCTTCTTTATGTGGTTCAAAAGTTGTATGTAACTCTGATTTGAATTCTTATTTTGGATCTGATCCAATAGATGTCTCTTTACCACCAAATGTACCACCATCTTTAGCAGTGGTACGAATATCACTCACAAGGAAACTGGAAGTGCATTCATCTTCATTATCTTCTCTTATGCAACCACCTTGTGGTGACTTGCACTTCACCTCATGGATCTTCTTATTCAAGGAAATTGAGGCTTCTTCATCTTGAGTGGTCCTCAAATCACAATTTTGGACACTATATTGGAAGAAAAACCAGACATTCTCCTAATGCTTGGGCAAGAAGATGGCTTTGATGAATCTTCCCTTTTTGCTCAAGGTAGTAAACAACTAGTCTCCACTTTCTGGCACATTTCATCAACCATGTGTGAAATATTTTTTATGTTTTCCCCACAATGGGGATATCTAAATAGATTATGTATCTCCATAGTACAAAAATATCGAAAATATAAGACCTCCTTTATCTCTTCTTTCAAGGCACAATATTCCATGAAATACTGGGAATATTTCTTAGAGTTCTTCCCATTGAACATTTGACCACCAACAATAGTATATTTATGCCAAATGGTTTTTTCATAATATGGAGGCCAGAAATCATCAACATCATCCCTACATAATATACCTGAGGTACTGCATGTGGGCTCTTCATAATTCTCTTCTTCATATAGCTCAATGTCTTCTTCAATCATTGGTAAAAACCTCATAGCTGCAACTGGATTTTATTCACTAAGATATTACCTCCCACAAGGGTGGAGGAAACTACTCTGATACCACTTTAGTATCCTCGGATCATATCTCAGAGATATTAACTCTAAACAAAGACTTGGTGCAGAAAAATGCCAAACTAGGTGCTAGGAAATTACTAGTTTTGACTGCAAGGACTCAAACTGAAAGGGATACTTCAATAAATTAAATCAGAGATATGATACCACTGTAGAGATATGAATTCTGTTATGCATATCATATCACTAACTATTGCTGCAAATTAAATTAAAATTCCTGATATGACACTTGCAAACACTCGGTAAAATTTTAGACGAGGAAAATGAGGTATTTTTCTGAGAAATTCATAATTATGGAAACAGGAAGAGGGAAGAAACCAAATTGAGTTTAAGAACATTTAATTAACATTCCTTAACACATTTATATCAGGGACCAGTCAAGTTTTAGATTCCGCTATGCGGAAACTTAATCCCCCGTTTCTGGGTCATCCAACCGTGAAACTAGGTAGACTTATTCAATCCTTTCGACCAAGGGATTGGGGAAAGGAACAGTGATGTTGTCTGAAATTTATACAGCATTAAATATGGTTTAGGACAGTTTGTGACAGTTCTGGAGAATTTGGGAGAGTTTAGAAGTGAATTGGAATTTTTTGGCAAATTTGTACTAGAGGAGTCCTACACAATGGAGGCTACCAAAAAATTGTATGGCCTCAAAATATTTGTGATATGGAAGTATGTATGGATATAGGGGTCTTTCAATGACCCAAATCAATTTGAATAATCGAAACTAAGTGTGCAGATCTCATATAATTGCATAAACAGTAAGACTAGTTAGTTTTAACTAGTCATCTAGCTAGGGTGCTTAATATAGCATGAAATTCATGGAAGGAGTGATTAAGATATGATAATTGAAAAAAAAAGAGCCTAATAAATCTTATACAAACACATTAAATCCCTCATAAACACCCTCATGGCCTTAACTAATTCATTATTGCATTTAATTGACCAAAAACCCTCATTTAAGGATGTATTGGAGCTCATTAACAGAAGATGTGATATCTGAACTAATGGGATAGTACGTTGACAGTAGTATGGAGATATTTAATAGAGTTAATTGACTGTTTCATAAAAAAGGGAAGTGGGGGACTTACCACTCCAAAATAGAGCTCAAAACAATGGCCATGAGGCCCAAAATCAGACATAAGATTGGTTGGGAGAGTAGGTGAAGCTTGGGCTTCACTAGAGGTCAAATTTTATGAACATGACGGCTTCAAAAGGACTGATCTGAATCTGATCTCATGGGATGATATTGATATTCTCCAATACCTGCAAAGAAAATTAATCAGAGGAAGAAGAATGGGGAAGGAAGGAATTGGGGCACTTCACCCAATGTCTGAGGAACAACACTCAGCTGAAGCAATGCTTCACATAAACATGAATCAATAATAATCCAAACTAGTAAATGGAGCATGAATTCTCTTTTAATAGATATATGGGTGACCTTCTTAGCAAGTAGAGGCAATAGGTTACCTATGAGAGAAATTCATCCACATAGAAACCCTAACATTGGCCAAGTCATGCACCTTCCTTGAATAATTGGAAAGTAGGGGCCATGTGAATATGTTTCATTGTCCAAGTCATCCATAAAAATTAGTAACTTCTCCCTCCTTTGTCAAAAGTTTCCTGCTTTTCCCATGACATCTTTTCTGAGTCTCCAAAAAGAAACTGTGCCCTCGTTTGTCAAATGTTTCATGCTTTTCCTATGACAACTTTTCTGGATCTCCAAAAGGAAACTACGCCCTCCTTTGTCTAATGTTTCTTGCTTTTATCTCTGACTACTTTTCTATGCTTTTGGGCACTTTCCCTTTTCCTCCCTGCCTACTTTTGTCATAGAGTTTCCAATTCTTTCACCTTGGCAAGTTTACTTGCCTAATGCGCCCCCTTGACATGGAAGGCTCATTTCCACATAATTAAATTGCATAATAAATAATAATGATAAATAAAAATCATTTGCATGCCTCAATAATGTTTATTTAGCAAAAATTCCCTATGAAATTTAATTAATTCCACTTAGTCCTCCTCGGTGTTTAGCATGGTCCACACTTTTGTTGGTTAATTAGGCGGGGACATGACACAAAATCGCCATTTTTTCCCAATTTCTACATTAATCCTATATATTTATTTAATTCCAAATACCAACTTCATACACCTGCAGAAGATAATCTATGCAGAAATAGAACAAATTCTCTATTGTCACAAATAACACATATGAAAATTATTACTAAGATATTTTCAGTTTCCTCATCAAATGCTCTAGTCACCTTTTGTAAAATTTTGAAATTTACTTCCCTTAGTATTTTTCAACTTTCTCCAAACTTAGAAATATTTGCAGTTCCATAACACCCCCTCATAATCCATAATTAGACCAAATTTCTATATTGTTTCAGTAGCTATAGTTAAACTCTAGAATTAAATTTGCTTATTTTTTAAAAAATAATGGAGGTCAAGGGGGGATTTCCCCCTTCCGGCCTCTATATGCAGCTATAAGACGGGTTCAGGGAAGCACCCTCGTATTTTTTTTGTAAATCATTTATTTCACGTAATCTAGTGCATAAGTATGGCATCATTTTATCTGACATGGTGGAGTGTTGACATGTCCTTATAAGTGCTTACTAAGGTTTTAGGCAGGTCGAACCTCTCATCCCATGACATGGATAGGTCACCCTCCACCCACTACCGAGGAAGAATACCACTTGACCTTAGGCATCAATATTTTTCTTGTTACCAAGATTGGTAATGACTCTCCATGACAGAAGTTTTGGAAATTTTCTTAGGGAGTCATTATCAATAAAAAGAAGACACGTGGTCAAGGAAGTTTCATCCCAACAACTCACACGTTCCTTGTTAACCTATTAATATAATGTCATTGATGTTAAATATGAACTAAATGTATCAACACTTGATCTAATTCCAAGTAATGATAAAATGAGACATCGATGCTCCTGTATGTTGATAAATGTGATATTGATGCTCTTGTGTGTGTTTGTATGGATATGTATATATAAATGTATGCGTAAAATAAAGAAAAGAAAATATGGATGCATGTCCTATATGTAGAAATAATAGCTCCAATTATGTGAGAAAAGATGCTAAGGAAACAGATCTTGCTACTAAGATAATTCTCACAAGCATACACATGAAAAATAGATAGAAGAAAATAAACTGAATCACATGAATGAAGAGATGAATATTGGAGTGTATCTTTCCATTGAATAATGATGAATAATAGTGTACATAAATATTACATACCTCATAGGTAAAATTTAGTTGTATTGGAGATAACTCATAAATCTCAGGAAGGTAGAATTACTAAATATGATAAACCCCCATAGGTGGCTAAAGCACTTCCCAAATCAGTCAAGGACCTCACAAATTATAAAAAACATGAGTGAGTTATCAGGAGTAATGGAAAAGCATGCTAATCCTCGAAAATGGAGAGAAAATCATGGAGGATGGGTTGGCAACAAAAGTTACTAGTTACCTAGTTGACTAGCTTTACCTTATCCACATACAAATTAGATAAACACAAAATAAGGTAGAATCTGCAGGAAAGCGCAGTTACTAATTCTGGGATTCAATAAAGTGGTGAAGATCAACCCATAATTAGAATTAAATCATTCCCGAGGTGTAAATGGCAAGTGTTGACTATGTAGTGTAAGTGGATTCCAACTATCTAGGTTGGTGGGTAGAAAATTAATCAAAATTGATTAAATATTTTATACTAAGTTGTGAGTGGGTTTATAATATTCCAACACTATCATGTCACAAATGCGCACATATGTATTCACATAGAATAATATTGTAAACAACACAAATGCACAAATATTTCTTGTGAGTAAAATAATAGTGTATTATTGCCACAAGAAAGTTGGTAAGAGGTAAAAGGTTTTGTAAAGCAACCCAAACAATAAACCGATGTGTGAAAAAATCCCACAAAGGTTTTGGAACATATGCATCATAAACTACAATCATGATTTCTAAAAAGTGGCACGATAAGGCAAGTCCTAACTTGCAAAAGATGCAACCCAATGGGACGATATCTAAAGTCAAAGGAATTCACCAAGTGGACACATCTCTTGAGTTAAGATGATTATAAATCAATAAGAGATGGATGAGGTGAAGTAAGCTTGTAAAAATGAATATTTGAAATAACTGTTTGACAAGATTTAAATATTTTTGGGGTATTAATGGCTCATTGATTGTAGATGGATATCTTTTTGTAGTGGAGATGCACTGCGAAATGAACAAAACTGGATGAAACGATTCCCGTAGTATAGATGTGCGAAGGTTATGCTCAATAAGACATAGACCAAAAAATATCAAGTATAACTAAGATGAAAGTATTCTACAGACGCGGAACATAGACTAATTGAGAAGACATAGATCGAAGTTGTTTTTTGCACATCATATTTTGGGAAACTTTTTAACACGGATTCACAAACACAAATGAAGGATCACGAGAGTTACGAAATTTGAAAAGGAAGACGTAGATTAGAATTGTTTTATGATATCTTAGGAAATCATCTAATGCAGATACACAGACATAGATCAGAATATTTCAGCAGTTGCAGATGTTGAAGGAAAGATATTTCTCTACTTTACATATTTCTATATAATCGCATTTCATATTAGGGAGGGTGGACAGGGAAAGAAGTAGGGGATTACAACCTCCTTCTAGTGGGCTCTAGAAAATTAAATCAGGGTGTAACAACATCCTTTTTGGGGATACAGATAAAAATTCAGGTGGTCGTGGCGCCCTTCCAGTGGGTGTTGGAGAACAAACAAATGTTATCACTTCCAAAACTACAGAGTTTAGTTCTTCCATAGATTGAAGATTGAAGACACAAGCCACAATTTGTAAAAATAGACTAATATTTATTTGGGTCAAAGCCTTAAGATCATAAGTTGGTGTTTACGCAGATAAAAGTTGTTGTAGGTCGGTGCTCGCATGTCACAGATTGTACTTGAGATCAGGATGACACCTGAAATGATTGGATGATCATATTTGGATAATTTTATCTCCTACTGATGTAATTACTCTTATATTTATAGATATACATTTATTCTCAATAATTTTGTGTGTTGTTGTGATTATTGTTGTGAATGCTGAAATGTTTAAATTTGTGAAAGTCTTCATAAGTAAAATTGTTCATATCTACGCAATTATTGATCAACCCCCCCTCCCTCCCTCTCTGTAATAACTAAATACCAACAATTGGTATCAGAGTCAGTGTCTTCATTAAATAGACTAACATCTGAAAGATAGATGTAGTGCAGATATGGATGAAGCATCATGGCTACAATAAAATGAGAATAAAGAGAATCCCTCGATTGTACAAGAAAAGGACATTATACACACACAAAGAAATACCATAGATAATGTGAAAAGAGTTGCAACCAATGTCATGCAGACATTGAAAAGGAAAGAGGAAGAATATAAAACATCAGCAACATATTTTACCGGTCAGTTGCAAGAAATGGATAAACAATGTAAATCTGAAAAACTTAAGGTCAATGCATTGGAAGACAAATTGGAGCAAGATTCAATAAAAAACCAGAAACTATCCAAGGAAATTACTCTTCTAAAGAATCAATTGGAAGATACAGAGAAAGAAAAAAGGAAGTATGTTGCAAAGTCAACTAGAGTTATTATGTCACTAAAGAACCAACTCCATAATTTTCAATGACAAAGAGATGAAACCTGCAGATTAATTAATGAAAATCAAAACAAGGCTTCAGCTGAACCATATGATATGGTCATGCTCAAGGAAAGAAATCTTGAATACAAGAATTCACTTGATGAAAAGGAATAGAAATGGGAAGAAAAAGGAGTAAGAAATTGAAATACTGCAAATGTAACAACTTAGGAAAAGTAGTGCTAGTAGTGGTAATTAATACATGATGGTGTATGCTTTAAATGAACGAAAGTGGTTAACTGAGTCTAGACCAAATTAATAAATTCATTTTATAAACTCAATGAATTTCCTTTCTCTAAGAAGGACAAAATCCAGGTAAACCCACAAAGCACATAGAAAATTAAGACTAGAAGCAATGTGCATGAAGAAGCTGACAGATATGAACGGAAAGAACCACTACGAAGGATGAGTTACACAAACGATAATAAAGGCTCAACCAACATTCACATCAATTAAGTGAATCTAGACAAATTATCGATAACAGAAACTTTCCATCTTTGGAGAGTAGACCAAATCAAAGAAAATCTGCAAAGTGTTGAAATCTAAGACGTAATCAGGAGAACACTCTCACAAAATAATAGATATTCCAGGGACATTTAAAGTGAAAAAGACTTAATATTGAAATTCATGGCATAAAAGAACCAACCACAAGAGGTGACTTCTTGTATTCCTGTACAAGATTATCATGAGTATATTCCATCTAGGAGAACGCATGCTCTAGTGTTCATCTTGTCAAAACTAGAAAATGAAGAGTTGCAGGATAGGAAGAAATATAAGGGTTTACTAACCAAAGAAAATATGCATGGTCAAGTGGACAAACTAATCATGACAGACTATGATATTCATGATCCAATAATTTTTTCAGAGCTTACCAAAAGAAACTATATGGAGAAATGTGATTTAGGAGAACTAGTACTCAAAAAATGGGAAATCAGACTATCTAAATCTAGGATGCTAAATATGTTATAGATACCTTACTTTGGTAAAAATCCATATGTTAGAATGTGTGCAAAATTGTTGTTGTCCCAAGTACATGGTGGGTATCTCTTGTTGAACAAAGCAGTGTCTATTGACATTGAACTGATTGAATCAATCAAAGGCCTACCTGAAACCGATGAGGACATCAACATTTGCTTGGTAGAAGGAAGGATAAACCTCTTAGAAAGATGGCAACTGAAAAATATGGAATTCAATGAGCGGACAAGGGATTTTCAATTCCATGGATAAATGACCCTGCAGTAAGATTTGGTGTACGGATTCTTTCAAGCAAAATATTCTGGAAAGGACAACAAGATCAAGTTTCAACAACGGTCATTGCAGCTACAAAAAAATGTGTGAAAGGATTTCAAATTCATTGGTCTACATTTTTGTTGAATGAGATTTTTGAAGACTGTCTGGAGGTGCAAGAAAAAGGTAATCCTTTCCACTACACTTGGCTATTGATCTGCATTGATTTTTTCCAATGGAAAGAACTAGAAGGAAGTCAGTTATTTTATAAAAATAGAAAGCCATTCGTAGGTTCCATATTTTCAAATATGTGGTTTTCAATGATTGCATAGAGACAAGAGCATAATTATGTCAATTTATGTATCTATTGCGAAGAAATCATATTTTTAAAATGAGAAACCCTACGAGTATAACCGCATGTTGTAAATACATACAAGGGGATAATGCATTTTAAGACTGCAATGGTTTATACATGTATACATGAAAAGAGATATTCTAGTATACCGTTGATTCCCGCTAAGTTCATGTGCTTAGAAAATGATATTGCACAAACAATTCAAGAATGGGGAAATGAATAGAAAACACCACTAACATATGAATAAGAAACTACGGAGGAAAGGAAGACAAGCAATGCAGTCCCCATAGTAGAAAAACCTTTCCTTGAAATACCTCCCAATTCTACACAAGTTCCCACTGAGAAGAGGAAGGAAGTTAGTCATCCAGAAGTATAATAAAGAAAGAAGAAAAAGCAATATAAGCCCAAACATGTCTATACACTCACTAAGGATTACTTTGAACAGATCAATATATATATTCATAATGGAATAGAAGAATATAAGGAGGTCTCAGTTACAAATAAATATGTCGACAAGCTGGTCAATCAACAAGCAGAAAATATGATGAAGTTAGAAGAAAAGATTGCAAACCTGAATCAACACATATTGTCTACCAAAGAAAACAATATCAATGATTCTCCTTCTAATAAAATAAAATCATAGCGAGGAAAGTTGCCACATCAAACTTTGAAGATTCCCTCTACAGCGCTAGCACTCTCCACTCAAAAGGTGAAAACCTCTATGAGTCATATATAATTATTTCTCTCATTTTTTCTGCAAATGAATTATATGAACTACATACTTCCACAACTCAAGAAACCAGATGAAGATTTGAGGAGGTTGTCTTTTCAGAATGGCGTAGTAGTTTGAGTGAAAAAGAATCCCTATGGAATGAATGTTTCAAGATGAAATGAAAGGAAGAAAATATTGAACAAAAGACATCAGTTCTTGAAAGAGAAGTGAAAGAAGCGGTCGAGCAAGACAATCACCTAAGTTGGGAAGTAGAAAAAGTAAGACAAGATACGTCAAGACTGCGAACAATGGTTAAGGAAGTATTCAAACTATTTCCTAAGGTGTAATAAATGAATGCCTCTCTCGATGAAAGAATGGAAATAGTTAGGTAAAATATTCAAGGACTCAAACTAAAGATCGAAGAGTTATCATAGACTCCAGTAACTACTTCAGAAGTTTGAACGCAAGGAGAGAAGGCTTTTGAAAATGAAAATGATGTTTTTGAAAATATCAAGGCCTTGGATGCAAAATGCGTAGATATGCATGAGAGAAGTGCTCAGATATGGATGTATCTGATTGAAAATTAACTGCTCAAGGTAGTAAACAAGAAGATATATACCGTGCAATAAAGAAAACAAAGGGTTCTAGAAAGTCTAGTTACTTTGTTGGTAATTGAGAAAATAAACAAAATGGTAGAGTTTAAATTGCAATATCTAGAGATTATAGAATTCAAAGATGAATACAAGAACTTAATGGAAAGACTAGACCCTCTACAGGAGGAATCCTATAACCTAACATAATGTTTTGCATGATTGCAGGAAGAATCCAAGAATACAATCAATAACAACATAAAATATCTCGAATCTATTGAAGCAACTGTGGAAGCGAAAGAAAAACAACCGAAGTAAGACGTCTCTAGCAACAGATGAAAATTACAAAAGTTCAAATCAGATTTCCAAATAAAGCTGGCAACAATGAGCACAAATACAGGGGGAGTCAACAATATAGATCAAGGTCCCTTTTCCATTGATGTCAAAGGGGGAGGAGATGAAAGAGGGAGAGATGTTGAAAAAAGGAGAGCAAGAAGGAAAAGGAAGACCCTAAACAATAGGGGAGCATTAATTGGGGAAATCCATTTTTGTTGGCATTAATGAAGAAGGGGAAGATTGTTGATATATTTTCATTGATTTCACATATGAAGTAAAAGTATTAGAACTTGATGGGGGAGCATTAATTGGGGGAATCCATTTTTGTTGGCATTAATGAAAAAGGGGAAGATTGTTGATATATTTTCATTGATTTCGCATATGAAGTAAAAGTATTAGAACTTGATATAATTCCAAGTAATGATAAAATGAGACATTGATGTTCTTGTATGTTGATAAATGTGATATTGATGGTCCTATATGTTTTTGTAAGGATATGTATATATAAATGTATGTGTAAAATAAAGAAAAGCATATATGGATGCATGTCATATCATATTGCAAATGCACACATATGTATGAACATGGAAGAATATTGTCTAGATGCATAAATATTTCTTGTGAGTAAAATAATATTGTGTAATATTCCCACAAGAAAGCTGGTAATAGATTCAAGGTTTTGTAAAGCAACCCAAACAATAAACCAACGCATGAAATGTTATATTTTTAAACGTTTTATGCACAATAAGAACAATAACATTGAAAGAATGACACACACATCACGATAAAGAAGAAACACAAATTTATGTTGGGAAACCCTCGTCGGGTAGAAAACCCAGAAAAAAATACTCAATATAGAATCCAACCAAGTACATTGTAATACCATAAGACTAAGATAGACTACTTCTCCTCCTCCAGATGGACTCCTCTTTCTCTCTATAGTGAACATGCTTCAACTGTGAGTGTGTCCAAATGAGGAGGGAGCCTCATCTATTTATACACATCAGTTGTGAAGTCTAATAACCCAACGGGACTACCTTCACCTTCCCTACAAGGTCGAATTGACCTACGAGACATAAAAATACATTCTAATAATTATTTTCTGGGTACTATTGACCTGACTTACAATGAATGTTTTAACTCAAGAATTTACATGACCAATTACATCAATGGAATCCCTAGTTGGAGGAAGAAATCTTCAAAAATGAAGGATAATAACAATATTATAAAAAGTATAATTAGAATATATTCTACAGATACACTATTTCAACACTCCCTCTTAACAAGGAAGGTATTCTACATCAACAACAACAACCACAACTATTGGTGTACAACTGACTGGTGGATCTATATGCCATAGTAATTTTTGTAACAACATCATCATAAGAATCATCTTCATCATGGAACATCATCATTGTGGGACATCATCATCATTGAACATCATAATCACGAAAAATCATCATCATGGAATATCATCATCACGTAAAATCATCATCATCACAGAACATCATCATCAGTATGAGAATACTGGGTTATCATCATTATCTACAACATCATCAGTATGTGAATACTGGAACATCATCATCATCTTCAACATCATCATTATGTGAATACTGGGACATCATCATTATGTGAATACTGGGACATCATCACCATCTGCAACCTCATCAGTATGTGAATACTGGAACATAGTCATCATCTGCAACATCATCGGTATGTGAATACTGGGACATCATCATCATCTACAACATCATCAGTATGTGAATACTGGGACATCATAATCAGTATGAGAATGTTGGGAAATCATCATCATCTTCAACATTATCAGTATATGGATACTAGAACAACAACATCATCATTAGCATGTTAGTGCTAAAAACAACATCATCAACAAATAAATGTTAGACCATCATCCACATCATTAGCATAAAAATGTTGGAACAACATCATCATCATTAGCATAAAATGCTAAGACAACCACAACAACATCAACATAGAGTGATGGCACCTCAACCACATCAACATAGTCAACACATAGTGTTGGGACCACAACCACATCAAAATCACCAACACAAAGTGCTAGAACCACAACCTTACAAACATCATTAGCACAAAGTGTTGGGACCACAACCACATCAACGACATAAAAAAAAAAAGAGTTTTTTGACCACAACCACATCAACACCATTAGCACAAAGTGATGGGGTGACAACCACATCAACATCATCAAAACAAAGTGTTGGGAACACAACCACATCATCAGTACAGAGTGTTGGAACCATAGCCACATCATCAACATAAAGTGCTGGAACCATCTGAAGCAACATCACTGTGGGAACTCTGGTAGACCCAACTAGCCTTTTCTGGCTTATTAATCCTTTTGGACCAAAGAATCCTATCCAAACATACAGATCTACATTGAGACCAAACTATACTTGTCTAACTTACTAACACTTTCAGGCCAAACAAGCCTAGCCATACATACTAATCCCCCTAGGATCAACTAGGCCTTGTCAGTACCGATATACCAATCCCAATGGTATCAATTAGACCTTATCAGGATGACATACCAATCCTTGACTGAGCTTCCATGCCACTACAATAGGCACAACTACCACATCCACATCATCACTCCCTCTTTCAAGGGAGGTTCTTACGGAATACACCAATCTTGTCTCAAAATTATTCAATCTTTACATGAGACAGAGGCTTAGTCAATACATCCACCACTTATTCCTCGGTAGGAACATATCATAGCTATATACATCCCTTCTATACCATGTATTGAATATAATGAAACTTTATCTCTATGTGTTTGGACTTGTCATGTAATGTGAGGTTCTATGTTAGCTTGATGAAACTCTAATTGTTGCAATACATATTAGTCACATACATCTATGTATCGAACGATCATTGCAACAACTTGTGAATCTAAACTGCTTCACTACAGGTTGAACATGCGACAATGTATTTAGCCTCTACTGTACTGAGAGAAAAACAAGTTTCCTTTCTATTGAGCCATGAGATCACACCGGATCCCAAACTGAAACAACATCCTCAGGTACTCTTTCTTTCATCATTTCTCTCGGCCTAATTTGAATTTGTATAACCATGAAGTCTAATCTCACCCTCTGCTTCATATCTGAGGCCACAACTAGTGTACCCTTAAGGTACCTCATCACATGTTTTGTTGCAAGTAAGTGAACATGTCAGGGCTCCACCATATACTGACTCAATGTGTTTACAACAAAAAATATATATGGTTGAGTATTCATTAAATACATCAGAGAGCCAATAATATGTTGGTATAATGTAACATCGACCATATCCGAGGAATCATTATTCAACAACTTCAAGTTGGTCACCATCGGTGTGTTCATAGCTTTGCAATCTAGCATCCCAAATCTCTTTAGTACTTCAACAACATATTTTCCTTATTTTAGGAATATCTCATCTGGAAACTACCATACTTCAAGACTGAGAAAATAGTGCATCATGCCAAGATCTTTCATTTTGAATTCAGTTGCAAGCTTCTTCTTTCATTCATCAATAAGCTTCCCTTCACCTTTTAGGAATAGATCATAAACATATAGTAATAGAATCATGAGACCTTCATTGACAACATTATAGTATAGGTTGGAATCTTCTTTACTCTTGGTAAATCCCAAGCTCATAAAAAATCCATCATTTCTTCCATACCATGCTTGGGGTGCTTTCTTTAACCCATATAGTGATTTATTCCATCTGCATACATGTGAGTTTTTGTCATGGGTTTCAAAACCTGGAGGTTTTTTCAATGTATACTTATTCTTCTATAACACCATTTAGAAATGTCGTATGTACATCCATTTGGTGTAGACTCCAGTTCATCTTGGATTCCAAGGAAATAACAATATTGATTGAGGTATATCTTGCTACTGGTGTAAAAGTTTCTTCATAATTAATTCCTTCTTTCTGTGAGAATCCTTGATCTATGAATATTTCCTTGTACTTCTTAATACTTCCATTCGTTGATTGTTTTATCTTGAATATCCATTTTCAAGAAACAACTGACTTCTCTCTTGGTCTTGGTACTACATCTTAAACATCATTCTTTATGATTAATTGGTATTCTTTGAGCTGTGTTGTAATCCCACAGATCACATAAGGTTACCAATAATACATACAAAAATATACACAGATGCAAGCGACAAGAACTGATATGATGAACAGATTATATTATTCTCAATAGATCATACAAAGCCAAGAATTGAACTGCGTTCTTGTGTGGCTCAACAGCCTAATATACATGGTACAAACAGTTACAATCATAACTACCTGTCGGTTCACCGAACCGACACGACTATTAGTTAACAGACTAACTACTGTGTTTACTCAGCCGACCGACGTAGTCGGTCTCTCGACTTAGTCGGCTGATCGACTAAGTTGGTCTTT
>LPNX010025474.1:496356-520978 GCA_001517045.1 Pseudotsuga menziesii | reverse complement strand
TTCAGTAGCTGGCCAACCTCTGAGTCGGTCAACGAGCTTACATCCCGTAAGCTGATCCTTAGCTGATCGGGTCTAGGAAGAGGTTCTGTTGGTTCCTTTGCTTTCTCTGTTGGTTTGTCGGGAGGACCTGCAGAAGTGGAAGGTGGATCAGAGGTCGAAAGGGTGTGTGTCGGAGGGGTTGGTTCAGTGGTCGGGGGTTTTTCGGTTTGGGGAGGTGGTATGTCCACCTCCGGCTGTGGTGATGATGGTGGTCTCGGCTGTGAATCAGGCGGTGGTGGAGGTGGTGGAGATGATGGTGGTGGGGGTGTTGGGAGTGGGGAGGAAGGGTTTCCTGATCCTGGTGGTGATGGAGAATGGTGTTGGGGACTTTGGTCAGAAGATATAACGTCTTCTTCCGGTGGGACTTGGTAGTCGGTGAAGGTCTGTTCAATGCCTGATACATCACCACCTTCAGGGGTCCTTGTAAATACTGTTGTTTGCTGGGCGTATATCTTGCTGCTGGCTTTCAAGGGTGTTGTTGTCCTTATTGTTTGGGCTGACTGGAATAGTGCAGGTAGCGTTGAAAAGAAAGCTTTGATTTCAGCTTCCATGCTGGCCCTGGCCCTGAGTGCTTCAGGGATCACTCTTTCAAAGACTTCGGGGGACATGTCTGTCTGCTGCACTGGTGCTTGCTCCTCGACTATTTTAGTCGGAGAGGGAGGGGGAAGAGTAACCAGTCACAGTAGAGCCTTGTACACATGCATTTTCCTATCAAGCTGGCGGCTGTTGCGGCTGAGTTACCTATGCAGACCGGTATGCATGGTTGATGCACAGTGAGGACTACTCCGTAGTAGCAGAGACCCAGGACGTTGATGCAGTTTTCTTTGTTTTCTTCGGGACGAAGAAACATTTTGTTTGTGGGGGAGATGTAGAGGGGGCTAATTACCTCCTAAATGTCATCATGTAATTATAGATTAAAAGATAATAAATATTAACAAATAAGTAGTTGGAGCGGGTACAACCGCTCCAACCTACCTCATAATGTATAAATACTTACCAAAGATAATGCAAAGATGGATTGGACGTCCCTTCCCATATTTCTTTGTCTTTGAATGCTGTGTATGAACTTAACGTATGCTTGAATGATGTTGAAACCCTAGACTTCAACAAGCTGCTTGAATCCATACATTCATTCTTCTTTGTAACCTATTCAAAATAGGTAGGTTCTACATCACAAATATTACACATCAATGCCACATAGCTGGAGTGGGTCCTTGGTCTCTTGCTTCCTTCTGTAGCTCCATATTTTTCTGCACCTTGAATAGCATCATGAGTCCAAGCTAGTCTTCTTTTCTGTGAGACCATATCCTAAGGCATATTGATAGGCCATTGAGGATCTACCATATCATTGTATTTTGGTATATGTTCCTCTTCAACATTACGGGATGGTATTTTGCAAGTTTTTTCAATTATAGGAACGTCATGTTCTTCTTCTTAATCTTCATTGATATGGTTCTTTCTGGACTTACCGAAAGATTCATCTTCATCAAATATAACATCTTTGTTGATCTTGATCTGGTGATGACCTGGAATGTATACTCTATAATTTTTGAATTGATAATTGTATCCAACAAACATTCCCTTCTTTTCAAAAGGGTCCAATTTTGATCTTTTCTCCTTGGGAACATGTATAAACATAGGATATCCAAAAATATTTAGGTGGTTTACTGCATGATTCTTCCTGGTAAGCATTGCTTCTGGAGTTTTGTTCCCAAGAGAACTATGAGTAATTATGTTTTGAACATATACTATGGTTCTAGCTTCTTTATCCCATAGGTTCATGGGTAAGTATTGGTCATGAATCATGGCTTTCATAGCTTTCATAATGGTTCTATTCTTTCTTTATGCTACTCCATTCTGTTGAGGATTATAGGGTATGGTGAGCTCCCTCTTAATCCCATATTCCTTGCAGAAAAATTTGAATTCATTGGAAGTGAATTCTCCTCCATTTTTAGATATCAAGGTCTTGATCCTATTTTCAGATAAGTTTTCCATAAAGAACCTTAAATTATTTGAATCTTTCAAATACTTTATCTTTTCCTTTCAGGAAGTAAATCCAATTCTGGAAGGAGTATTCATCTATAAAATAAACATACCCACTTAGTGAAGTGGATGACATTGGAACTCATACATATGAATGAACAATATCCAAGATTCCTTTTTCTTTACTATTGTTTCTTTGAAATTGGTTCTTGGTGGTATTCCCCTGATCACATCCTTTTCAAACTCCTTCATGATTGATTTGAATTTCTGGTAAATATGTGACAAACTTTCTCATAATTGGTAGTGCTTTGTCGTTCACATGAGAAAGTCTTATGTGCCATAATTCACATGGGTTGATTGTACTTTCTATTAGGTTTTGAGTATGTATGTCCTTTTAGCTTGTAAATTTCTAATTCTTCTACACCAAATGCAATTGCATCATCTATTATCTTTCCCTTTGGCCACATAAGTACTTCTCTGTCTACAAAAGAAACTCTGAAGCCCTTCTTATCTAAAGATGGGATAGGAAGTAGATTCTTCTTTAATCCTGGAACATATAAGACTTCATTCATCTTCATAGACTTTCCCAAGTTCAACATGTAAGAGGAATCTCCCATTCCTTCAATGGGATATTGGTAGTCATATCCAAGCTTTACTTTGTAGGGAAATTCTTTCTAAATGAAGCATTGAAATGAGTCTTTATATCCCGTCATATGTCTGGAAGCTCCACTATGATTTAGGTGTCACTTCCATGTGATACTGATCCAGTAAGATCGTACACCAAAACATATTCTTCAATAGAGTCTTCATATTCATTGTTCCTTTCTTCAACTAGTTCATTTTTTTAAGCTGAATGAGCATGGAACTTCCTCTTGATTTGTTCTGGTTATAGTGGACAATTTCTTGCAATGTGTTCCACCTTGTGGCATGTGAAGCACTCAAAGGATGAGTAGTCTCTTTTGGTTCTTGAGTTCCTTTGAAAATTTTGATTTCTTCTGGGAGAATGATCACAAATGTTTCTCTTTTTTTATCCTTTCTTTGCATGGGATACCAAGGCTTGATTTTCATCATCGTTTAGATTTTATTCTCTCTTGGTTATCCTTCTTTATTCTTGCACACACTCTTCCCAAAGTTTATTGAACTTGGTAATTATTGAACACATTGTTCCCAAAGTCTATTGAACTTGGTAAGCTTTCTCCTAGCACATATACCTATGATGAAATATTCCCAATCCCTTGGGATACCATTTAAGGTGGTCATCAAAACTTATGCTTCCTCCACCATGTCATTGATAGCCTCCAATTGTTTTTTTGTGAGATACTCTTGTGAAGTATGAATGCATGGTTTCTTCCTTTTGAATAATCACTCATGTTGGCTTTATTCCTCTGGTCGACCAAGGTTTAGGTCCTCGATAGTAAAAAAAACCCAAATATCGACCCGATATAGCAAAGCTCAGTCGAAAGCACCTACGACACAGATACAGTCTCACTAGAGATATATTTATGGGGAACTGCTAGAACCAGGTTTTTGTAGTTAGGTGGGTATTTCTACTCTTGCTGTACCTTATTACAGATCTCAACCGAATCCAGGGATTATACTTCCTACACCTTGTCTATTTATTCAAGTTAACGAGTTATTTACCAATTGACACATCTTGTAACATTCAATATGAAGACCATATCACATATTTTTCAATAAGCGGTGTGACATATACATACATGATATTATCCATAAACATAAGGTATGCGACACATTCATATCTACTTATCCACAATATGCATACATTCAACATAAACACACTCATCACATACACACATAGGCAACATTTAACGTGGAAACCCATTTGGGAAAAACCACAAAGGAGCTCTTCATCTGGCATGAGAAATATATCAACACCTTTTGTCTATGCACTCAGCTTGTAGACTCTATTCTAGGTACTATTTACAACTTATACATACTTCTCTGCTCTCATGCTCTCTAGTCTTGGATCTCTAAATTTTTCCTTTCTTCACTCTACCGTCGATCCGCACACAACCAGGATAGACTCTTTTCTCTACAACTCTACAACTATGAGAATAAGCCACTATGCTTCTTCGGCAACTAGGACATGATACAGAGGGAGACCAACCTGCCCAAAGCTTAGGTTCTCCCTTTTATAAGCTCTTACATGTCATAATCAACCGACTCTGATCTATTAGTAGACAGGATGCCATTCCTATTCTCGTACATTCAGTTATAGCTAATAGTAGGAACTATCAGCCCAAAAATACCAAATATTCTTTGTTACCCAAGCATGTTTTATTCTAATCGAATTCTTACCCACTATCACTTGAACTGTCCCTTTCAATGGATGTACTCTTCCTCTATTGTGGTTCCTTTCATCACAACTTCTCTTGTTGTAGATCCTCTTCTATCGTGGACTTTTCCATCGTTGGCTACTCTCATCACAGTTTCTCCTCCATCGCATCTTCCTCTATCGTTTGACCGAAATATTCATATTCTCCCTATATTTTTCTAGGGAAAAAAGGCCCACAACACTCATGTGTGGCTCATCTTGAGCCACACTATTCTGAAACTTCCACAATTGTGACCTTGCCTTGAAATTCTTGGATGATTTTCACTACCTGCTCCGTGTGTTGTTGCACCTCTACTTTTGTCTTTTGTAATTTTTCCACAAATTCAGAACTGATGTGTTTTGAAGTAGTAAGTCCTATAGATCCCAACACTTGTCGAACTTTTTCTTGTACATGTTTAATGATACAAGTAACTTTCTCTACCTCTGCTTGTAATTCTACAATCCTTTTAGTCCTCTTTTGTTGTTGTGTCTGCAATGTTGCGACTTGTTGTTGTAATTTCTTCATCTCAACAGCCTTAGCCATTTTCTCTGCTAATGGAAACTTCTTCATTTAATTCTTCATCAAGTTCACCTTTGTCTCTGCATTGCATATCTACTTTGCAACTTTCTCTAACTCCTCGTCATCGATCAAATATTCTCATGTCTGATAAACTTGCTTGACTGCTTTGGCACAAATTGCCTCCGCCTCTTATATTCTCTTTGCAACATCTGTGGCTCCATTTCTTCTTTTGTCTTGAAAGGTTTATTCTTTGGAGCATTAGGACCAATGAGAGATAATTTCATTGACATCACCAAATATATCTTGAGTTTATTGTAAAGTCGAAGGTGATGTCCCAGGCTCTCTATATTATTCATTGTTCTATGGACCCTTTTTTGAAACGATTGATTTTACCAATGGATACTTTTCATTTTGGGAGTTATGATCCTCAGTGCATCAGGTGGTTTGGGTGGAATATTGTCTAGTAGCCTAATTTCAACCACTACTTCTTCATCTTCTGGAAGTGGTGTTGTTGCTTTCTTATGACTACTAGACCATTTCCTCTTCGACGTGCTAGGTGGGTGTGGTCATAACCTCACTTCAAGGATGAATGGGATATGCTCATCTTCTTCTACAACAATGTCTTCCATAATGGTTGTGGGTGAAAGGGCCACGGCACTGGACTTTATAATTGTGCTTGTATTGGAAATAGAAATAAATATATTCCATTTTCATCTTGTTAATTTGGAAGATTACCATATAAAATACATTTTAACAACTTTAATAAGCCCCCAAAAGGATCAATTAAATTAATAAAGAATGTCAAATGAGAATGTTTTCTCAACTTTGTTCCAAGAAAAATTCATTTATGGTCTGAACCTGATAGGCCTAATTCAATATATGATAATATATCTAAGCTTTCATTATATATGTAATTCTTCTTCTATTTGTTCTATGTAGCATTTATGATATGGGAATCTTATAACAAAGCCGTCCTTAGTTTAGAAGGCCCCTTAATATGCTGAAAATGGAGAATATAATATAAAATCAAGATGCTCCACAAAACTATAGAGTGGGGCCTAACCTAATAGTTCCTTCCCCTCCCTATTACAAGACTATTATGCTATAGAAAAATCACCTCATCTCTTGCAGTTGTAGAAAACAATAAAACACTCTTGCATGGATACAACATAATGAACTGAAACTTGGGCATAAATGTGATAACATCTACCTACTAAATCAGTCAGCCATTCACACAAGTGGAAAATCAATGGAAAGGTGGCAACAATTTCCATCGCATGGTCCAATCATCTGAATCATTATATGGAAACCATCACTCACATGTCACATTAGTGGTAGTTATTATGCAATAATGGAAAAAGTGACTAAAAAGCTTGCCAACAAAATCACCTCCATTTTTAAATTAACTACGGTCACCTATCATTTTTGCAACTCAATTTCATATTGTGATAGCTATTCTCTTCCTTTGACATTTCTTTACCCTTCGACACATTTCTTTCCTTGCAAAAGACCAAGGGTCTTTGTTATGATCTTTCATCGACGACATATAGACAATATGCAATGCCTTTTTTCTTCTTCTATGACATACTGGTATCCTCATGCGACCAAATAGTTACTGGTATCCTCATGTAAATATATATTTTTTTCAATCGACCAAGTCACAGCTATCCTGGTAAGGCTTTAGCCAACTTCCATTCACCAATCCTTTTATAATATTGTCAAACAAAAATTTGGCAGCAATCGCAGAAGTACAATCCTTTACTAGTGCTGCTTTGGCCCATCTATTCAGGTAATCCGTTTCACTAATAATTTATCTTGTTCCTATTCACTTTCTTGGTGGGTTAATAAGTCCAAAAAAATCAACAACCCATTTTTCAAATGCATCCAAAGTTATTTGAGGTACTAGCATCATTTCATCTCACGGCAAATGCTTTTTGGTTCTCTGACAGAAATCAAAACTACGACAGTATTCTCAAGCATCCACATGCATGGTGGACCACCACAATCTTGCTTGCAATATCTTTCTCATTGATGCTTTTTCAGCATAACGGTCTCTTGTGACACAAGCATGCACCTAATATAATATCATTGGTCACTCATGTTCCAAGACACATCAACAAATAATCTCATTAGGGACCATTTTATATCACTGTCTAGTGATCAACTGGAAATCTGCAACTTGAAAAACTAATTGTTTTTTTGCGTTGTACGAAATCCTTTTGGTGCATATCTCATAGTCAATAATTGTATGATATCTATGAGCTAGTCATTGAACATCATGATCGAAAATAGTTGCGCATCAGGAAGACTATCATTGAGGTTCATAGGTTATTCTCCACTTTCAAGTTTTGACATATGGTATAGTCCTGAGTTCAATCATCTTGGCTTAACAATGACTTCAAAATCAAATTCCTAGAAAAGGAGGAGCCATCGACAAACCTTCCCCCCCAACATTGGCTTGTTCACCAAGTATTTCAATGTTGAATGGTTTGTGAACATCTTGAAATGTCCACCTAAAAAATGGTGTCTAATTTTTTGTTGTGCATACACCATAGCTAAGCCTTCTCTTTCAGTCATAGTGTAATTCTTCTCTATTGTTGACAATTTCTTGCTAGCGAAGGAAATAGGATGATCAATGGATCCTTTTCAAGGATGTGCAAGTACAACGTCAAGCGCGACAGATGACACATCGACATCTACATGAAATTCTTTCTTCCAGTATGGAAATACAAGTATGGGATATGTGACCATTTTGTTATTCAGGAGATTCATAATTTCTTGGCAATTTTCCATCCACTCAAACTTAATATCCTTTTTTAACGTTTTTTCCATTGGAGTAGTTACCTCTCCATATCATTTGATAAATTTTATATAGTATCCTGTATGTCCCAATGTTGTTCACATGTGCTTCAATGTTGCAGGGGCTGGTAGGTCAATGATGATCACAATTTTAGCAGGGTCAACTAGGATTCCATCCCGAAAAACTACATGGCCCAACAAAATTCCAACTGGGGCACAAAAGATACATTTCTTTAAATTCAAAAAAATTTGATACTGTCAACACCGTCTCAACATTATTATGAGGCTCTCAATGTGATCCTTTATGATCCCAAACACCATTCAGTCATCAAAGTATACCTCAAGAAACTTATGAATAAAATCCTTGAACACAACCACTACTATCCTGGAAAAGATAGTAGAACCATTCTTGAGTCCAAAGGGAATTATTGTGTATTGAAAACATTCCCACTTTGTCATAAAGGTTGTCTTGTGTCGATCTTCCTTTGTGATTTTGATCTAATGGTATCCATAGAACCCATCAGTAAAAGAATAAAATTCTTGACCCCCAACACCTTCTAATACCTTATCCATAAACGAAGTCCGAAATGGGTCATGTAGGCAAGCATTGTTCATATTTCTTAGGTCAACACAAATGCATACTTCATCGATAGTCTTCTTATCACGCACTACTATCATGATGATCAAATTTGATTCTTCAATAGGTTCTATGATACCCGCATCTAGCATTCGATATTATTTTGTCTTGACCTTTTATTTATACCTCGGATTCAATTGGTATGGTCACTGCTTCACGAGCCTTGCGTCATGATTTAGCAATATCTACATCTCTCCAAGGTCTCCAACAATCCCTTTCTTCTCTGAAAAGTTTGTAGGGACCAGATCCTAAAACTCATGTAGTAAGTCCATAATATTCCCTATAGTTTCTTCATCCCAATAATCTCTGATATTGGAAAATTTTGGATCCTATGGAGATCCAATGTTTACTTTCTTGGTTTTTATGGATTTAGGAACTAGTTACTTGAAATACCAAATCCCTCAACCATGAAAGTACCTTCATATTCTTGTATGTTCATGTCTCATGGGTCATTATCATCAGTTCCACCTGTTACATTATAGCACTCCATCCAATGATGGATTATCGTGTTGATTTGATTGAAGTTTGACATTGACTTAGGGATATATTCAAATTTTTTTTTTTGATCACTTGCAATGCAACATCAATAAAAGGATGATCATCGACAAAATCGGGTGTGAGTGTAAAGCTAGCTGATAGTTCACCCCATTCAAGATTCCCTTATCACATCTCATTTGACATGTACCATTTCCTTGGTATCATATCCAATGTATGCATAAAATGATGAACCCATTCATGTCACGGGCTTGCTTCCCATGTCCCATGGCAGTATGCAATGTGCTCAACAAGATTGGTCAATCATGTGTACTTCTGACCAGTATAACTGATCTTATTTCCAAATCATATCTCCATCAATTTCAAGCATTGAGGTCAATCTGGGATAGAATTTTTATGTGTGACCCACCATCTGGCAGGTGTAGCTTTCAACACAAAGTCTAGAGTGTATAAGTGTTGATGTTCCATAAATTTTTCTTCAAATTCTATTAGAAAATATTTCATGTTAGGTAAGCCTTGATATGTGGGTATCCCACATTCCTCAGTATGTAAACATCATGCAGACTGTGTAATTCTTATGCATCTTCTCATTGATACTTCATATAATCAATTATGCCCATTTTTTAAGGCTTCTCCAAAATCCGATGTACAAGAGCTAACACTTTTCCAACTGAGATTTATGTCAGTCATTGGATTTACATAATCATCCCTTATAGAATTTATATTATAAATCGTGTCTAGATAATCTCCTTGTCCTTCACTATTCACTTGTTTGACATATATCTGCCCTTCCAGCGGATCATTGGTGAGACCATCCTTATATTTGAATCTTCAAATGTTAAGATTATTTTCTTGAAATTTATAATTCTTTGATTATTAATTTCCTAGTCATGCCCCAAAAGTGCATGATACAGATTTTTATCATCGACAATGTCGATCAATTCAAAGTCAGGATAAGTATTAAGTCCTTCTACCTCGATAGGAACTTGACTCAGTCAACCGATAGGTAGAACCTTCAACTGATTTGCTAATCGGAGTTGGATAGGAGACCATACTTGTCTCGACTTTCCCATGATATTTCATGTTTGTATAGTCATAACCTTGACATTGAATCCCAAGTACATAATAATATAATCCATATCATAGTGTCCTATTTTTGCAGTCATTCTTAGTTCACGACCAGTCTTCAGTTTTTTCCCGATATGATTAGCCCCTTTTTCTGGTCGCAACGCTTCTTGGGGTTATTCTATTAAAGTTATCAATTCTGAGACAACATATTTATCTTGGATTAGCTTTAAGAAACTTTTAAAGAATTATTTTAATTTACTATCCTTTCCGGTCGGTTTCCTTCAAAGTAGTTGGTCAAATATTTCAGGCATCTCTATTATTGGTCTTCCTGAAGTCGATGCTTGATTTATGTCGATAAATTATTGTCGTGTGTCAAAGAATACTTCCTTTTATTTTTGGATTTCAAATGGAACTTTCCTTTGTAATGATAGTTTCACATGCATTTTTCCATACATTCCTTCTTGGTCTGCTCTAGTCGCAACACCTCCTCTTGTCACGAAAGCTATATGTGGTTCCCTTGGTTCAATAGAAAATTTCTAGAAATTTTGATTGGATACTCATTCTATAGATATTGTGGCTGAGGATACTAATCTTGGCTCATTCTGTGAATACTGGGGTTGAGGATACTGATCTCATAAGGTTTTATTTTTTCCAAAATGTATCCTATTTAACAAAAAGTGAAAATATTCCTGGAATCTTTTGTATTGTGAACATAAATTTTGGTTTGTAAATCGAAATTGGGAAGACTTTGGACCATTGGAAAGCTCTTGAAATTATATACAACTTTTTTTTTAAGTTTTTCCTAATTACTTACCATTTGTTCGGGACGGGATTTTTAGTAAGAAAGCATCTTTTAAAAGATGCTTTCTTACTAAAACGCTCGCCTCGGACAAACTATACTGAATTTGAAAAAAATCAAAACCAAAAAGTTGTAGAGAATTTCAAGATATTTTCAATCGTTAAAAGTATGCCCAATTACAAGTTATGAGAGAAATTTTATGCCCAAAATACGAAATATTCCAGGAATATTTTCACTTTTTGTTAAATAGGATACATTATAGAAGAGGGTAGAATGTTATGCTTGTGGATATTGAGCCTATGGATATTGAGCTTACGGATATTGATCCTGAGACAGCTCAACATGAATCTTCTCTTTGTTCTTCATTAAATAGGTATCCATTGCTTTCTCTTGCAATAGTTGATATTCCTTGTTGTCTTTCTCTTCATGTTCAGCTAATCGACAAAACTTGTAGTATAAATTGGTTGGTGCACTTACAATATTTTCTAAGTACAAACACTCATCTGACGAATGGCCTCTAATCTAGAACATTATGAATTAAGGAATCTCTTGTTTATTTATAGGGGTCGACGCTCCTGATGAGACATAGCTCATAAACATCGGGTAATTATCTTTATGGTGTCCCTCTATTCTGCATCTGGTACACCACAATTCTTCTTAGATCTCTTTCCCTTTTTTAATATCTTGAAGTTGTAGCGTAAGGTTGGCTAGTTGTGATTAGATTTGCATAATCCTTGCACCATTCTCTCCCATAGGTAAGGATTCCACATTCATATCCAGTTTAAGAACCTCAGTCCGTGACACAATATTGTTTTGCATTAGGGGGATTCAGATGTGCAGTAACATCGCCGCAATAAACCATTCTTTGTGTTGAACATTTGACATATGGAAACTTAATTTATCCATCAATGTATTAGATCTCCCATCGAAATCCCAAATAGATTTCGTAGACAATTTCTTAATATCTTTTATCTATGTTATACATTAAGATTTAGATTTGGGATTTCTGAATTTGTATATTAATCCCGCTTGGATTTGGTCTAGTGTTTTTTGTGCGAGTCTTATCGGAACCACAGAGAAATTCATGTACCAGTCCAATGCATGACACATAATGGTTGTGATCATTTGATCCTTCTTTATGGCTTCATCTTGAACGTATCACGCGATCCACATGGCTTCACATAGAACCCGATGATGTTATGGGTCTTCTAACCCATTTCCATTAAAGATCGACAACTTAATATCATTTATGTCTATTATATTTTTTCTAGGCACTACTAAACTAGTAGGAATCCCTTGTCTTCTATTACCACCACTACTGTTACTTTTCTTAACAAACCCACTGAGATATGAGTTTCTAGATCACACCTCCAGAGACATACGCAGTGTCATGGGTGTGACGTACTCGTACTCTAGATCTAGGGATTCTTCTTCTCCTCCTTGTCTTTTAGATATAGGTTGATATTACTCTTCCTCATCTCATAAAACTTCTTCCAAGTTTTTAGAGCATCATACCACCTAGAACCATGTTCACAGACCACCTATGACACACCTTCATTCGTTTTTCACTCATGTTGTATAGTCCAAACCTTGGGTATGTTGTTCTCCTAAGGTATTTGGGGGTTTTGGAATAATAAATGAAATGATGTTCCCACATTTGATCATTGAGGAGATCATGTAACCTCATTAATGACAGTTTTTTCCTTGGGACCCTCCAACTCCTTAAAACAGGGAATTGGTTTGACCAAAGGCACCCATACATTGTATTTGAGTGTTTTTTCTCTTTTGGACCATTAAATGCTTCCTAGAGCCATTGGAACTCGCCCATGTACTCCAACATGCCTAACCTACCCTTATTTATGTCCTAGCATGCTTCACCCATGTTCACATGGCCATTTGTGACCGTTTGAGGTAATTTAGGAGCTCATTGGTCAACTTAGGGGGGTTTGAGGCCCAATCTAAGCCTGCCCCATGTATGCTACCAATTTTCCTCCAAAGGATAACTATTTTCTCCTATTGTAATATATTCATATTCCATACATATTTACATGTTGGACAATAATAAGAAACTCGATTATTGGCACCATCTCTATGTGTTAATTTTTCTCTTTTACATTATTTTCTACATATTTTCTTAAATTATTGAGTTGTGAGGATTCTCTTAGCTCCTAGATCTTGATGTGAATAATATTTTAATACAAGTGTGACTTCAACTCATATTATTCTCCTCTATTTGTACTTAAACTTCCACTTCTAGTCATAGTCCTTCTTCTCTTTCGCGATCGAAATCTTCTTCCACTTCTTAGATGTCCACCTTCTAGTTCAATTTCGCTATCACCAGGGAACATATCAGCTTAGTTTTCCTCATTTTTCTCACACTGCATTTGTGACATATCCCAAGTCTCCATTGTTACCCATATTTGTTTTCAAAACCATGTTGTGAGATAAAAATATCAGTATTTTCCTTGAATTCCTCAAAGGTTGAAGTTAGAAATGAGCAAGGATGGACAATTTAATAGTTTTGGACACCACCACACTTTACCTATGAACAAGTTTTGGTACCCATGTAGGAAATTATTTTATACTATCTGCAAAGGGAGGTGCCACCGGCTGCTTCCCATTTACAAGGTGTGGTTCTCTCTTAGTACCACCTTTTCTCTTTGAACAAGGTGCAGTGCTCGACTTATGAAGGAAAAATAAAGGAAGGTTTGAGAGGCGTCTCGAATCTAGCCTTCATGGAGCCTCATCCCTATGATTCAGAATAGATGGAGCTTGAGATCCCCCATCCTAGGATCATCCATCCACCTCTCCCATAGAATCCCCAACTTATCCTATCCTCTCAAGCCTTTATTTACTAGCTCACCCCTCATGGATGGGGAGAGGAAGAATGTGTTATTGCATCCAAATTCTGGCCAAATTTAGTGAAACTCTTGAGTGATTAGTAGGCAAGTTTAAGGATTTGAAGCAAGGCTCCTTCTAGAAGAGTTCTCAACACCAAGGCATTTTTTGTATACTCTCCTTCTTAATATTTCAATGCAAATAAAGTTTATTTCCCATAATCATTTGTATGTATGATTATCATGTTGTGTTTATTATTTAACTCCTTGGTCTTTTACATAGGATTATAAACTATCTTGTTACTCTTACTTGGTTTGTGTTTTGTTGTGTCTCTTATAGGTTATCCGCATAGATCAAGCACTTCAAGGATCAAACCTTTGTAGCCTGTGGAAGGTGAGAAGAGCACTTAATTCAATAAGTTTATTCAATCCTAGGGGAAGTTACTTTATCCTGTAATTTTTTTGTTCTAGTGTTGATTGTTCCAATCTAGTGAAAAAGCCTCTGTCAGCACTGGCTAAGAATTTCCTGTAACACCATGCAAAAATATTTACTCGTCAGGCTCCATTCTTAGGATCCCTTTCTTACATACAATCATATTTATCCAAATCGTTAAAGATGTCAGGTATCATCCTCTCAGTCCTTGGAAAAGTTTTCTTTGCGCCTCACTATATGATTTTATTATGTCGACAACAAATTCACTGATGTATCCTTCCAAAATACTGTCAAAATAGAAATCAAATTCCCTATATATGGGGTTTCTAACACTTTTCAACCACTGAATTAGTTGAGGAATCCACTCTATTGATTCTCTTTCTTGAAAAACTTTATGTTGGGTTGCTAACATTAATAACCACTCATACAACAAAATAGGAAATTCACAAAAGAATATCTCATGAATATCGGTATAAATGTACTACTCCAACCACTATGTTGGGTTAAGACGAGATCCTTCACTCTATTCTCATGCAAAATCTAGTGTTTTAAACTCTAACCAATCTTGAATTCCTGGCTTCATCGGGTACCAAAAGATATCCCTCGCCAAAATGATTCATGGTCCCAACAATGGAACCATTTTTTGGATTTCTTCCTCTAGTCGACCCAGGTTTAGGTCCTCAGTAGTCAACAAATATCCAGATCTTGGCCCAACAGAGCAGAGCTTAGTCAGTAGCACCTGCAATGCATATGTGGTCTCACCCGAGATATCTTTATGGGGAACTGCCAAAACTAGGTTTCTGCAGTTAGGTGGGGATTTCTACTCTTGTTGTACCTTATTACAATGCTCGACTGGAGCTAGGGATTGTACTTCATACTCCTTATCTATTTATTGAAGTTAACATGATATTTACCAGTCAACACATCTTGCAGCATTCAACATGAAGATCATATCACAAATTCATTCAATAAGCAGTGCGACATATACATACATGAGATTATTCATAAACAGAAGGGATGCGACACATTCATATCTACTTATTCACAATATGCATACATTCAACATTAACAAACTCATCGCATACACACAGAGGAAACAATTAATGTGGAAACCCATCCAGGAAAAACGACAAACACACTCTTCATCTTGCATGAGAAATATATCAACACCTTTTCTTTGCACTTAACTTGCAAACTTTGTTCTAGGTATTCTTTACAATTTATACATACTTCTCTCCTCTCATGCTCTCTAGTATTGGATCTTTGAAGCTTTCCTCTCCTTCACTCTACCGTTGATCTGCACATAGCCTGGATCAACTCTCTTCTCTACAACTATACAATTCTAAGAATAAACCACTCTACTTCTTTAGAAACTATGGAAACATCCAGAGAGATACCAACCCGCACACAACTTGGGTTCTCCCTTTTATAATATATTACATGTCATAATCATTCGACTCTAATCTGTTAGCTGACAGGATGTCATTCCTATTCTCATACATTCAGTTACAACTGACAGTATGCATTATCGGCCCAAAAATACCAAATATTCTTTGTTACCCAAGCATTCTTTATTCTAATTGGCTTCTTAACCATGATCACTCGAGTTGTCCCTTTCAACTATTGTATTCTTCTTATATCGTGGTTCCTTCCATCACACCTAATCTTGTTGGACCTCCTCTTCTGTCATGGAATCTTCCATTGTTGGTTTCTCTAGTTGCAGCTTGTCCTCCGTTGTAGATTCCTCTATCGTACGGCCATAATTTTCATATTCCCAATCAAAATTATGTCCAAATTCTGCCTATCTTTTCCTAGGGATAACAACTCCCTTGAGTTGATTTCTCAAGGCATTCTTCTATTATTTTTCTTTATTTCAAATAGACTTTCAAAGAAATGAAAATTTATTTTGGATTGTTCTTTGATGATACTCGAGGGATCAAATGATCCTTGATGGATTTAGCTATGATCTGTTTGGCTCTGATCATGTCCTTCTTGTGCTTTGTCTTTGTTTCATCTCCATATCACTCATTGACCTCTTTTTTGATGTAGACTTCTAGGTCATTCTCTTCAAGTATTAGCATGGTTCCACACTTGCATGCTCTAAAATCCTCTATTCCTTCAATCTATTCAGCAAGATTGGTTTTTTTCATATTCAAGGAATAAGAACCTCAAATGGAAATATAGGAAGTAGTGCTTACCAATTTGAGGGTTCCTTCTGGAACCTCCTTCAGGATTACTTAGGGTTTGATTGTAAAACCATAATTTTTTAGGTGAACTCACTTATAGGGACGAATGGTGGAAAATATGCACTTCCCTAAGTTGATCTAGACTATATCTTGATTTTTCTAAACTTGGTGATGGAAACTTAAAAAATATGAATCCCTAGTTCCTCCCAACAGCAATGATAGGTCAATAATTGAAAATATTCAAAATTACATTCTTCCACCATATAAAGATGAACCCTCCTAGAAAAAGTTGAATTAACCTTATTTTCAGCTGATGTTACGAGGATTTTCTCAAAATAGAAAACCCTTAGCATCTTGTACTACGAAAAAACTGTTGCACAATGTCTTCTTTTAAGTTGGCTTTGATACCATGTTAGATTTTTGAAATTTTTATGCACAATAAGGATAAGATCACTAAAAGAATGACAAGCACAACAAGACAAAGAAGACACGAATATTTATCCTATGAAACCCTCTTCGGGAAGAAAACCCAACAAAAATTCCTAGATATAGAATCCAACCAAGTATAGTGTAAGACCACATGTAACACCCCAGTTTTGACACCATTTTCATTAAATATATATGATGTAAATATTGTATGGAATCATGGCAAGGAGCTCAAGGCCAAGGCCCTACCATTGATTGATGTATTTTGTATAGGTGATCAAGGTTGATGCCTACGGTTTATGGTGATAAGTCAAGAACAGTATATAATTTTGGACATCATATAAATGTGCAACTTAATTAAAAAACCCACAACAATCTATGTCAATGCAACAAATAATGAGATGGGGGTGTGATTTCCTAAGGAACAGGGAGGGGGAATGTTTAACCTTAAAATTTTGGGGAAAATCCATGTGTCAAAAGGAAACACCCAAAAACGTATGCCCATTCCCTCATCCATTCACGTTTTCATCCCCCCTCATGTTTTGGGGAGCTGCGAGACATTTTGTTCATCCATCCTTCATGTATTCAGTTTTCTTTTTTTTCCTCATTGGGCATGTGTAGTCCATCATCTATCTCTCACTGGAAACATTGTGGTCCATTCTGATCATTCTCTATTCCATTCTATGCATGTGTGCTGTGCGTTCGTCCTGTTGGCAGAACCGTGTTTTGTTTTGAGTTGTTCGTATGTGGTGTACTCAGTGTTGTTGTGCAATAGTCTCCTATGTCACATAGTGAGTGGAAGCCTGTTTTGCTGTGTTCACATTATGGTCTGCTGTGTGTGCATATTTTTTCCTCAGTATGAATTGGTTTGGAAGGGAACTGGATCTGAACTAGCTTGATAAACCTGTTGTAGGAAGGAACCTCACAAAAATATCTAGAGGGGCTTGTTATCTTCTTTGCATACCCTGAACAACACTGAAATGGAAGGCATAGCCTGAGGGACTGTGTAGCAGAGAATGGGATGCTTCCTTGTGTTGGATGTGTAGATGTTTTAGGATCCAAGCCCGATCTAGTGTAGGTGTCCATGGCTTGGTGGTTGAGCTTACTAACTTAGAAGTTCAAGTTTTCAAGCTCCTTTACATCCTGATAAACCCATTTGCTAGTTGGCTTGGTTGGTCCTTAATGTGTATGTTGGATTAACTAACTATAGTCTGATAAACCCAGCAGTATATTGGCTTGTTTGTTTGTATCCTTATAAACCCAACTGTGTTGGCTTGTATGAGTTTTGTTGTATCCTTGGCTATGTGTGAGCATGCCAATGTTCCTTATTCCTTATGGGAATGATTCCTATTTTAGGGGTGGTAGTGTTGCTGAGAGATTGATGAGCGCACTAGCCTATGGTTGGGTGGAATGTTGTAGCGACGTAGCTGGTTGTGGGAAAAAATTCTTTCAAAGATAAGTATATCTGTGTTAATCTCTGCATGTGCATTTGCTTGATGTAATATGATGAACATGTTTAATGTGCTGAATTGATGAATTGCTTCCGCTGAATAATTGCAATTGTATGCATCTGTGTATGTTTCATTCAATGCATTTCTAAATTACGTTATGGGACTTAGATGGTCAGATTGGTGATGGACTGAATCATCAAATCTTTCCAAGACTTCTGTTAACAGGCTAAATTTTCCTTCTACAACTCTTCTTTTCGCAACTTATGGGATGCGAGATGGGGGCTGTGGAAATGTCCTTCCATAAATTCCATTCCCCACATATTTTCCTTCTACAACTCACCTTTCTGCATGCAGACTGCGGGATGCAGGAATGCAGGATGCGGGATGTGAGAATGCGGGATGCGAGTTCACGATCTCTATTTCCACAACTGATTATTTCTGCAATGGTCTATTCTGCATGCAGAATGAGAAATGCGAGATGCAGGATGAGGGACTGCAATTTCCATATTTCCCTGATTCTGCAGACTCAGGATTTCCGCACCGTTGATTCTTGCAGGTTGTTTCTTAGCCATTGATCTGTTCCCAGATGCGGAACAGATTATAACCATCAGTTTTTCGTCACGATTCTTCTCCGTCATTCGATATCCTCTGAAATATTTCTTCGCAGATCGTCAAAATGATCATAGACAGGATCGATTTCTCTATTGTTGGGAAGTTGGAGAATTTATCTGTGGGCTTAAATAGAATGAACTTTGAGCTAGATGCACATTCATCAAATGTGTGGAACTATGTTCATGTTTCTCTTCTAAGGCAGGAGGGGACGTGACAGAGTGGAATCAGAGCTATGGGTTGCAACATTGGGCCTTGATGGGCCAATTTGAATAGTTAAGATAGCTATTGGTTAATGGTTTTTACTTCTAATTTTATTATGCAGCTAATAATTTTGTTTATTAACACATTTTGCAGAATTATAGTCACCCTCAAAGGGCATCATTCCAGATAGTGCAGTTCGGTAAAGTTGGTTTGGATGAGCCATGAGAATCGACATGTGCGATGATGCACAGAACCCCAATGAATACGAGGAAGATGCTATGGGGGGAGTGTCCGAATTGGAAATGCTGAGATAGAGTCTAATGGGAGGAGGTTTCAAGATACTCCCCCATATTTTGCCTCCACCATGAGAAGCCTAAGGGTGGAGATGCAAAGTCACAAGGAAGATAATGAAATATTGGTTAAGGATATGGAGGAGCAGAATCAGCTGAATGGTGCCATGCTGCAAATTTTGGCAGAAATTTAGAGGCAGGTGAACTTTAAGGACTGGACAATGAGACCAAAAGGAAGTAAGAGCACTGCTAGAGGAATAAAGAGATTCCCTAGCGGGTCATCTAACTTTGAAGGATCCACTGGTAGTTCAAGTTCTTCTTCTCATGAGAATATGAGAAAGAGGCACTACCAGAACCATTCACGTGATGAATTTAAGAAGGAAAGGCCTCCTACATTCAATGGTGATATAAAGAATGGTCAAGATGCTGAAGCTTGGCTTCTTGGGATGAGTAAATATTCCCAAGTCCAAGACTACTCGAGAAATATGAAGACTAGGGTAGCCATCTTCAATTTGATTGGAAGAGAATTCATATGGTCGGAGCACTTCAGGAAATTGAAGAAGATTAATGAAAGGAAGATTGTGTGGAAACAGTTCCAAAATTATTTCAAGAAGAAGTGCCTCTCTAACAGGTACTATGATGATAAGGTCAAATGATTCTATGAGCTAGGATTGGGGCAGAAGACCATGGAAGAGTATGCAAACAATCTCTTAGAGCTGTTGAGGTATGTCAGGTACATCAAAGATGAAAAAGTAAAAATTCAACGTTTCCTAAGTGGATTGCCTTAGTATTACAAAGACAGAATTAAGTTTTATGAACCTAGAACTTTGGAAGAAGCGATAAGGAAATCTAATTATTGCTATGAGGAAAGAAAAGGAAAACCTGATTATCATAAGGCATGGAAAGATGAGAAGAATGAGAAGTTTGACTAAAGGAAGAAGGGTTTTAAACCTTCTAACTTCAGGAATCAGCAGAAGCACCCATCCCAAGTTGAGAAGCATCCAGCTAGAGTGGCGGGATAAGAGCCAAGAGATCCACAACAGAACAGACCACCACTCCCATGTTGGAAATGTGGAGGACCCCACATATGCAAGAATTTTCCACTTGATAATGAGAATGCAAGGCCAGTTTACAACATTCAAGAGGAAAAAACAGGGGGTCAAGTAGTAAGGGCTATCCCTAGAATCTATGCAGCATTAGAGGACCGCTAGGAAGATCACCAGTAAACTTTGGTTGAAGTAGCAAGTAAGATTGTTGAGCAATCTGTTTCTATTTTTATTGACCTGTTGGCTTGATTTTCTAACCTAGGCCAACAAGGAGACTAAGCCCACACAAGTAGCTTAAAACAGCTCCCGGTGTGTTTGAGATAGCAAAATCTCACAGGTTATGGTCCTGCTACCAACTGAAATTTTCTCTTAAGGAGAAACTAAAATTCAATAAAAATCTATCCTAATGTTATTTCTATATAAATAAACCCTAAAGTTAGTTTTCTACTACCTAAGTTATCCTACAATTTCTTTCTTAAGGAAAGTATTCGATTTTTATAGGATTTTGTATTTAATATTCTAAATTTTTAAAAGACTATTATAATTATTCTAAAATTACACAAATTCTATTTAACAACTGTTAAATGTAAACTGTACTATAATAACACTAACTAACCTATCCTATCCCAGCTGAGAGAAATTTGAATATTATATTAATTATCAATTAATATAATGATGAACATAAAGATAAATGAGTAAGATCTAAATGAAAATATTTAAACCATCCACACTAAATCATTCTGCTATAAGTTACCTTGACAGAGAAATTGAAATAAGCAATTACTTCATATTTTTATGAAACGTTTAATTAATTAACAACTAATAAACAACATTAAATATTTGAACAGAAGATAATTCTCATAATAAAAACATTGCAGTAATACAAATGAGATCAAAACAAACATAAATAGGTATATCTTTATATCTCGAATTTTCAATAGAAACACTGATTAACCCAATTATAATAACATACCAATTCAAATACAATATTGTGTTGACAAAGTGTAATATCAAATAATGTGTAGAAATTCTGACCAGCAATAGATTAATTTCACTCACAACAAATTCAATTGATCATGCAAAATTGTCAACAATGGAGACTGAAAATGGAGCTGTAACACAAAATTATATTAACTCAGTGTACAATAGCCAACCCTATAATATCATAGGCTGTTGAATAAATAGAATACATGAAGAAATCGAATGCATGAGGAAGCATCCAAATCTAGCATAAAGCAGGCTTACCCAAAATAGGCAAATCCCCCATAGGTGTAAAAAGTTGATCCCAAATCTGTCATGAGGCTCACGAATTGGCAAGGGTGCATGGGCAAGCTAATGAGTGGTGAAATGGCAGCTCATACATGCTTTTGCATGGAGGAAAGAGTGGAGGATGAAAGGGTAATAAAACAGGTTCACCTCACCTAGTCTTGCTTTCCTTATGTGCTTTAAAAACTAAAAAAGCAGAAGGGCGCCTAGAAGGCCAGGAATAAAGCAGATTTGATTCCTAAGGCTTTCCCAAGTGCTACATAAGTCAAATATGGCAATTTTGACCTCTATGGATAGGCAATTAGCAACTTGAACATCGTGGGACTCATGAACTAGGCAAATAAGACAAAAATAAATGAATTAATGTCTAAGTGGGTAATACTATGGGTTTGATTATTCTAAAACCCCCCCTTAAGCCTGACTTTATGAGTAATAAATCAAAAATATAGGGCCTATCAGCAAGGCTTAGTCACCCTTTTACATACTGCAAGTCCATATGAAACAAGGAAATAGGCAAAACCAACTTGGGAAAATCCTCCCTTAAACATGGACTGTAAAAAAAATTTGTAGAATCTTGTCTCCACTCATGCTTTCATAGCATGATCAGCAACCCCCAGCAGTGATTTGAGATTGCTGAAGGTCTTCTCACAAAATTCTTTGGTGAAGATATCAGCCACTTGTTCTGAAGATGAACAGAAGAGTAGATGAATGGTGCCATCATGCACAAGCTCTCTGATGTAGTGCATGTGAATCTCAATGTGTCTGGTTCTCTGCTTCTGAACTGGATCTTTGCAGATTCGAATGGTACTCTGGTTATCATAGTAGATGGTAGTTGAGTACTCGGGTTCAAAACCACACTCTCCAAGTAAACCCTACAACCATAAACACTGAGTTGTTGCATTGACAACTCCTCTGTACTCAGCTTCTGTAGATAAGAGTGCAATGGCACTCTGTTTCTTGCTTGACCAGTTGATTGGCCCTTCTGCAAGCATGAACACATAACCTGAAGTGGACTTCTTGTCTGTGCTATCACATGCCCAATCACTGTCAGTAAAACCAATTAACTCAAGGTCAAAATTGGCTTTATAGAAAATCCCATGTGTCCTTGTTCCCTGAACAAAGCTAAGGATCCTCTTGGCTGCTTTCCAATGGATCTCATGGGGCTGATCCATGAATATAGAAGCAACACTGACTGCATAACAAATATCAGGTCGAGTATGTGTCAAATACAATAAACATCCAATCAACTATCTATACAAAGTGTTGTTTACCATCGGTGGAGAATCATCTTCCTCCAGCTTCACTCCTGAAAGGAAAGGAGTTTTTCTTGCTTTGCAATCTTGCATTCTGAATTTGATCAGAAAATCCAAGGCATATTTGGACCTGTTTCACCTTGATTCCAGCTTTGGTTTGAGTAATATCAAGCCCCAGAAATTGACTTAAGAGCCCCAAATCTGTCATGGAGAAGGCTTGGTTCATAGCCCCTTTTAGGGAAGCAATCTCAGCCTGTGAGCTTCTTGTAATGAGGAGGTCATCAACATATAACACAATGATCATTAATGAACCATTAATTACCTTTAGATACACATTCAAATCTGATTTGCACCGAACAAAATTCAGAGATAGCAAGAAGCTATCTATCTTGGCATACCAAGCCCTGGGGGCTTGCTTTAGCCCATATAATGACTTTCTCAACCTGCACACAAGAGAATGGTCAGTAGAAAAACCTTGGGGCTGATGCATATATATCTCCTCAGTGAGATCACCATTTAGAAAGGCACATTTTACATCCATATGATGTACCTCCCATTGCCTTGATGCTGCAATGGCTAGAGCTAGCCTGATTGAATCCATCTTTGCCACTGGGGAAAAAGTCTCATTGTAATCAATGCCATGAACTTGGGAGTAGCCTTTAGCTACCAATATATCGTTGTACTTCAGTGGTGAACCATCAGCAGCAAATTTGGTCTTATAGACCCACTTACACTGTACTAGTTTTCTCCCTGGAGGAAGATCCACTAGCTCCCATGTGTTGCTCTTCTATAGCGAGTTGAACTCCTCATTCATGGCAGCTTGCCATCTTGGATCTCCTACTGCTTCTTCATATGTTTAAGGATCAGACTCCACCATCAAATAGCATTTTTCAACAAACTCAGGATCCTTCATGCATAGACCACTCTCAAATTGAGATCTAGTCCTCCTTGGGTCATTGGGATCACCAGCTAACTGTCCTACTGCATGTAGTGGCTTGGCTTCCCATTTAGGCCTTGTGGGGATGTTTGGGTCTGCAATAAACTCATCTCCATCAGAAAAATAAGAATCAGCATATTCAACAAACTTTTTACTTACTTCTTGAGGTTCAGGTGGTGAAGAGGCTTCACCAATTTCCACATCTGCAAGGGGTTCTTCTTCAAACTGAACACACCTTTCAATGAAGGCTTTGTTTGTGCTCAATTTTATCAACTTGTACCCTTTTGAATCTTCAGATTATCCCACAAAAATACACTCTTGGCTTTGGGGCTGCAAAGCCTTCCTCTTCTCTGTTGGGATTCTAGCCCATGCCATTGAGCCAAAAATCCTGAAATGGGTCACATCTGGCTTATGCCCACTCCATGCTTCGACGGGAGTCATGCCATCCAACTATTTGTGAGGCACCCTATTCTGAATATAGGCTGCACATTTGATAGCTTCGGCCCAGTACTTTGGTGGCAAAGTTTTGGCCTCCATCATGCATGTTGCCATCTCCTTCAGTGATCTGTTCTTCCTCTCTGCAACACCATTTTGCTGTGGTGTGTAGGGCATAGAATGCTGCATCTGAATACCTGCATCTGCACAATAGTTAATAAAATTAGTCTTGACATACTCACCACCATTGTCAGACCTGAGTACCTTGAGTTTTCTTCCACACTGGTTTTCAACCAAAGCCTTGAAGACTTTGAATAGGCCAAAAACTTCTGACTTGTGTTTCATGAAGTGAACCCAACAATACCTGGAAAAATCATCAATAAAGGTCAATGCATATTTGGCCTGACTCATGGACATATGAGGGAATGGGCCAGCAACATCACTGTGAATCAGCTCGAGGGGTGTAGAGGTTCTCTCATGGCTGGCTTTCTCAAATTTGTGCTCTGGGTGTTTTCCTAGGATACATCCTTGGAATACTCCTTTAGAAAATTTTATCTTGGGCAACCCTATGAGC
>LPNX010025474.1:413688-495861 GCA_001517045.1 Pseudotsuga menziesii | reverse complement strand
GCATAGAAGGTCGAAACAAAGACTGAGTAGTCAGGTCCTAGCTTCAAGAGGATGGCCAATACGAGCTGATCATATTTCTTTTCAATACCACACTGTTTCAGCTACAAAACTAGTGCTTTGAATTTGGAGAAATATAGCTGCAGGGATTCAAAATTACTGGGACTCAGGGAAATCAGCTCATTTTCGATCTGGTGTCCCCTCATCTCATCTGTCTTTTTGAAGAGTTCAGAAAGTTTCTCCCATACTTGATCCGGTGAATTTAATCCATCGATATGAAAAGGAGGTCTCAGGAAATACTGAGACATAGGAGGCCATAGGCCTCATCTCTCCGATTGTGCCATTTGATCTTCTCTGCAATAGCATTGGGCTCTGCTTCTGTAGCCATAGTCACCCTATAGAGGCCTTTTTCTCTCAACAAGATCTCCATCTCTGCTTTCCATTCAAAAAATTTGAAGGGAGTGAGGATAGTTTTCTGTGAATCCATAGCTTTAGAAAATCTGTCCCGGCTGTCAGTAGAAGGCTCCTAGTCTTGATGTCGAACCTAAAAAACAATTTTTGAAGGAGAGTAACAACCTACAATGGCTCTGATACCATGTATAAATTCTTACCAGCAATAGATTAATTTCACTCACAACAAATTACAATTGATCATGCAAAATTGTCAACAATGGAGACTGAAAATGGAGCTGTAACACAAAATTATATTAACTCAGTGTACAATAGCCAACCCTGTAATATCATAGGCTTCTGAATAAATAGAATACATGAAGAAATTGAAGGAATGAGGAAGCATCCAAATCTAGCATAAAGCATGCTTACCCAAAATAGGCAAATCCCCCATAGGTGTAAAAAGATGATCCCAAATCTGTCATGAGGCTCACGAATTGGCAAGGGCGCATGGGAAAGCTAATGAGTGGTAAAATGGAAGCTCATAAATGCTTTTGCATGGAGGAAAGAGTGGAGGATGAAAGGGGAATAAAACAGGTTCACCTCACCTAGTCTTGCTTTCCTTATGTGCTTTAAAAACTGAAAAAGCAGTCAACAAAGCAGAAAAAGCAGAAGGGCGCCCAGAAGGCCAAGAATAAAGCAGATTTGATTCCTAAGGCTTTCCCAAGCGCCACATGAGTCAAAGATGGCAAGTTTGACCTCTATGGATAGGCAATTAGCAACTTGAACATGGTGGGACTCATGAACTAGGCAAATAAGACAAAAATAAATGAATTAATGTCTAAGTGGGTAATACTATGGGTTTGATTATTCTAACATAATGAATACAAGCATAACCAAGTATACTGCATCAAAAGTATAAGAAGAAGATTATATATTGAAATATATAATAAAAGTATCCAAAATAATACCGATCAACGATACCAGTCTGAGAATTTCCAGTCACATTCCACCTACGAAGATAAAACATTAGTAAGGAACAAAACTAGTACTGAAATAATATTTCAATGATGTTTGCTTTAGTCACTCCATCCCCCATTGCATAAAAATTACCAGTTTATATATAACCTCACGAGTCTTTGAATTCAGTTTTTCATAAGTGCTGTATTCAATACCATAAGAAGTCTATTCCTATAAAAGTGCATCAAATCTCTTCAAAAGACACCTGTCGCAAATATTACTATAGGATAAAAATAGTCAATAAAACAACTAGCCTGTATCATCTCCCGATTTAAGGGAACTGACATATTCGTGGTTGTTTTGAAATTTCAGTCTTCAAGAAGCATCAACGTTTGCCAATTATGATCCGAAACGTCCTGAATCTACAAAGGATATTGATACCATGTACACCTGTTCAACAAATATAACAATCTCATTAAAACCAGTTTCAACAGAAATAACAATAAAACCAATAAATTATACGCATGCCTGCAAAATCTACGATTTTGCAGGTATGCTCTTAAAAAGATTTTATTACCTATCGACAGAGAGATAAATCATATAACTGAAAATAGAAACAACATCAGGTTCTACTTTGTAAATTGATCACTCTTCTTGTCTCAGAAAGTTTGGCTTTGAGCCTGATGATTACTAGCTTCTGTCAATCTACTTGCTCAAGCAAGTGCTGGTTTGTGTCTATCATGGATTTTTTTGCTTTCTTGTATTGATTCTTATTTATGTTCATGTCTTTCCATATATTAATCCAGTTTAGTAACTCTGCCCTGAATGTCTTATTTTCCACATCTTTCAAGGCTACGTTTGCTTGACATTCTTTTAGTTCATTTTTCAATTCTGCGATTCTATTCTCATATACCCTGTCAAGGACCTGTTGGAGAGTTTCTTCCTCCTTATCATGACACAAATCATCTTCTTGAGAAGAATAAATATTATCTATATCTTAATCAGGTGATGAAAAGCTCATAAAATATGGCTCGGGGCCCGAACCACAAGCATCCATACACTATGGAGCAGCTTCGAACTTACCTGATTCTGTAATGTCTTTAGCCAATTTTTCACAATTATTCTCTATAAGAATAGGTTCATCCATATGCGTGGTTTCGGGAACCACTGATGGAACATCATCCTCAAGATGGACAATCACTGGCTGAGTACTCTGTTGAGTGGCCGCAGGGACAGAGGCTGTAGGTGTAGTATTCATACTTCTAGTGATTCTTCTTGTATGAACAAACACAAGACCTTTTGGTTCAAAACCCCGTTTGTCACAACACACCTGCACTAATTGTTCAAGTTTATGCATGGACTCCTCACCATGTTTTCGAGGAGTACATAACTCAGAGGGGTTTTCATAATTAACAGCATCAACATCTTCTTTTTTGGCCAATCTGTCCTTCACTTTTGTAGGTGTACTAAAGCACTTGTCAGAAAGGGATTGGCCCATGGTTGTCTCAGCGTAATAGGGAGCTACATTCACAATTCCATCATTACTAATACAAGTACCTATAGGTGAATTTGCTTCCTGAAGCTCTTTATCCTTTAACTCAACCTTATTAACATTATCAACTTCAGATTTTACTGGGGATTTACACTTCCTACGAGTTTTAGGGGGAGGGTTTGGCCAATACTGTGTTGGCCCTAATTTACATTCAACCAAAAACTCATCCCAAGATTTACAACTAAGAGACAGCTGATGATGGATTAAAATTTTAATTAGACCATGATGGAACAGACTCCTATCAGGATTACCTATGGTAGTTTGTACCGAATGTGCCATTTTCTTCAAACTTTGCAATAGGTAAAATGGAAGATTAAGTTTAAATCCTTTCAATTCTAACAGTAGTCACAGATGATAATAATGCAAATGAGAGAATCAGCCATCACACAATACATACCTGACTAGGATTTCATAAAATGCTCGCCATTCTAGCTTTAAAACTTTAATCAAAACCCCAATATTCAACTTTTCTTTGGCTGGTAAGGGCAACAGCAAGGACTGACATTTCTTCTTATCCACTTTCCCCCCTTTAAACCATCACTCTCCAATTTGAGGAAGCTTCGTAGCTTCTGCAATCTTATCTTCATCAATGATAAACTTGAAATCTCCAATCTGAGATACATTTTCCTTAAAACTCATAGCAAATTGTTTAGTAACCTCCACGTTATGGCCACTAAAACATATGAAGAACTGACCCCATCCAATTTTTTTGAATAACAGAGCAAATTTCTCATCGGCTTCAACAAGCTCAGGTCCTGAAATTTCAAATCGACTGAGAGGAGCCATTTTTTCCTCACTACAAATCTGGTTATGGATTGAAATGAATGAAGTCATGAAAATGGAAGGAATAGGCACCCAAGTATAAGACATTACATGAAATGTCAAATCCTCAGTTGCTTCATACGTGACAAAGAGGAGAACCCCAATTTTGGCCATATTAACTAAATTTGGAGATGATGAGCACAACAGCCAGTGCTTTCGCTATGATAAATGAAAGACTAGCCATGACCAACTGAAATTCTTAACTAATCCTTCATATCAGAAATCATTCGATATAAATCAAGACATTAATGATACTCAGTCTGGAATGATGAGCTCATACATCATCATGAATGAGAATGGTTATCAGTCACATATGAAATCAAACTCTACTGATTCGATTTCATTATTACACCCACAACTGTCAATTAAATTGATATGTGTTAACTAAATACCAATACAAATTCAAACTTCATGCAACGATCCTTGTAACAGATGTTTGTCTATTAGCCATATGAATCACAAATCCTCATTAAAATTGTCAATTGATAATCACCCTAGATTACACATGGAAGGCAGTCGTGTTTATTAACATGATGATGTAGAGTTATAATACTAATCCTTAATGTTCTTAAGATTTCTAAAATGCAACTAACTAACGATCACTTCTTAACACTCAAACCATATATATATACGTAGTTTTATTTTGAAATATAGTTTTAAATACTTTATAAAATCCTAACCATTTATGTCCCCAAAACCAGATTTGATAGGATATAAAGCTTATAAAACTATTATGGTTATATTTATATGACACATAGCAATTTCAAAATAATATACATTTATTTGCACTCTCACTATTTTGTGTTATATATATATACAATTTTTACAAAGCAATGATATGATATTAAAGATTTTAAGTTATATGTGAAATCTGAACCTTAGGTTTAATGAAAATATTTTTAATTAATAAATCACCTTTAGTTATAGGGATTTCAAGAACTTATAATATCTTATCAATACCCAAGCTCCAAACAAATTCAAAATGTGTCTTCTTTAAAAACCAATTAGCATGCTATACTTTTAAATCTCTTAAATCAACATATATAATCAGATAAATTAATTAATGATAAAATTGATCATATATAAAATTTATGAGACTGACAGCTGCTAATTATCAAATTTATGAAAGTGTTTTCATAAATTTCTAATATGTCTCTTAACTCTTCTATAATTGAGAGTACCTTCATAATCAAAGATTCTGAAGGCACTCTTTTATAATCTTAAAAAGGTAAATCATAAAAGAGGCCCTTCATTTTTCATCTCAACGAAAAATGAAGGAGTTGTTGCTAACTTCCAACAAATGGCGACGACCTGGGTGAACTAGTTATCTCTACTCATACAGCTTATAAATGATATAAACAGAATCTTAAAATTTATTAAAAACAATAAAAAATTCTCTATCTGAATAAAAACCATTATTTTTATTCATATTCATAAGTACAACTCAGAGATATTCCATCTTTTAAAATAGAGATCTTGTTAGAGATAAACTTAGAAATATCCTGATCGAAACAAAGTACTTCATAGTAAAAATAATCTGCACTATCAGTATAGGATATAGAATTTTACTTTTCCAAAAAATTTCCAGAATCTGTTCCATAAACATAATAATTTTTCTTTTTGTTTCTTTTCTTTTCCTTTAAACAATAATTATGACTGAAGACTACTATCTAGGTATGATATCCCAATGCGATAGTATCATTCACCAGAACTGTCTGGAATAAGCAAGTCGGCTCATGATGAGACCTCTTGTCTCTTGATTTTTTAAACCAAAATCCATCACCCTAGTGATCAGAAATGAAGTTATCCTAGACAGCACTGATGATCATGATTAGGCCACCTTGTGATGAGACCTCATATTCTTCAATCAAAATTATGTTTTCATTACTAAATTTGAAACTTTAATTTTATAAAACGAGAGATCATTACCCAGTATGGTGACCAAATGGTAATGTCAGTGATTAATATCACCAGAAAATGAATCAGCTGGCTCGTGATGAGACCCCTTATCTCTTGGTTTTTTAAACCAAAAGCCATTATTAGTTTCCTAATAATGTCATACTAGTGATATTTGTGATTCTGATCGGATCGGCTTATTACTAAGACCTTCGGTCTCTCATTTTAACATTTTATTGACTGGAACAAATTCTAAAAGTTTTCAGATTGTAAATAATTTTGAAGACTGATGGTGGATATTTATAAGAGTTTTTCAAAGTACAAGATTCGAAAAAGACATTAATTAGCTATCCCAACTTATTATAAGAAAAATAAAAAGGTGAGGAATAATCTGAGTAATACTTAAAAATAAAATAATGATAGGTTTTTATAGATTTAAGAAACTTTGATCATATTGAACAAATTTTCATAGATTTCAGTCTAATATCATGGTTTTTTAAACTAATGAGAAAACTGACTCTTTTCCAATTAGAAGATTTATTTATTTACATTTATCTCTTCAGTTGACATCTAAAGATTACTGACTGGCTATAAAAAAAAAATTGGCAGTTTTTAATGCAAATGAAATATTTGATTAAGAGAATCAGAACTGTATTTGATTAAGAGAATCAGAACTGGTTGCAATAGCAGAATGATGTTTGAAAGTTACATAAGTCTTATGAATTTATCATCATCCTTCAATTCTATAAAAAAAATATAAATCAGTTTATACAAAATATAAAGTTATTTACAAACAACAAACAAATTATATACATTTTAAGACCTAAAATATCAACAGAAATATTTTTTCAGGACCAGTCCATTCACTGGGAATGTTTCGAACTGACCTTCTAGTGTTTGCAAATGAAAGGTACTTGGACCTATCTTCTCAGCAATAACAAAGGGACCTAGCCAAATCTTTTGAAACTTAGTATGATCTCCTTTTTCCTCATGAACTTTATCCCATTTTAAAACTAAGTCTCCCACCTGAAATTCTCGATTGGAACTTAAGGATTGATCAAACCAAGACTTCACAATTTGTTGATGTTTGGTAAAGTGTTGTTTTGAATTTTCTCTTTCTTCCTCAAGATTTAACAAGGTATTGATCCTCTTTTCCATTACTGGACAATCTTCATCTTGAACAAACTGAGCTAACTGTAATGAAGGTAAAAATAAATCCGGTGGTAAAATATCTTCAGTTCCATAAACTAAGAAGAAGGGTGAGTTACCTATCACAACTTTAGGAGTTAATCTGTCTGCCCAAAGGGCATTGAATAATTATGTATGCCAATCAAAATGGTGAGCTGAAATAGTTCTTTTGAGAATTTTCAATAAATTTTTGTTTGTTGATTCAGCTAAACCATTTCCATGAGGATGGTAGTTAGCTGAATACCTGATTCGTATTCCCTTTTCTAAGGAAAATTGAGTTAACTCAACTAATGAAAAATATGAAGCATTATCAAAGACAAGGGAATCTGGAACACCAAATCTTGTTATGATAAAGGATTCTAAAAATAATATAACCTGATTGGTGTTTACAACCCTTAATGGTGCAGCTTCTGCCCAACGAGTAAAATAATCAGTTGCAGTTATTATATACTTGTGTTGCTTGGATGAGGGAGGATTTATTGGCCCTACTATATCAATACCCCATTGCTGAAAGGGTCTTTCTATTGAAACTGGTTGTAAAGGAAAAGCAGGTTTCTTAACCCTTCCTATAGCAAGTTGACATTCCTGGCATTTTCTGACAAAAGCATAGGAATCTCGAAATAAGGCATGCCAATAATAGCCAACCCTAAGAATCTTATGCGCAGTAGTTTCTCCACCAAAATGACCTCCTGTTGGTCCAAAATGTAACTCCTTCAGAATTACTTTCGTTTCATCTTTGTCTAGACATCGAAGTAATACTCCATCTGAATTTCTCCGAAAAAGGATATTATCAATTAATAAATAAGGAGCAGATTTCAATCTAAGTGCTCTTTTCTTTCTTGGTTCTAGGTAATCTAGGGTAGTTCATGTTTCCAAAAGTATTCTTATGTCTGTATACCAGGAATCCTGTGGTGGAGGATAGAAATAGATTTCCCTTGTAAGTAAAACCTCATCAATGACAACTTCAGCTTTATCATTAGGAAGATGAGAACCTTCAGCAGCTAATTTACATAATCCTTGACCTTTGACTATTATTGAAGGTTTAATTTCTAGGTCATACTCTTGAAGGGCTGTCATCCAAGGTGCTCTTTTCTCACCTAAATCCTTTTGCACTAACAAATTTCTGACTGAGGAATAAGGGACTACTATTTTCATTTTAGATTTCAATAAATATGGATGAAAATGTTTGACAGCTTTAAAAATAGCAAAACCTTGCTTATCAACTTCATGGTAATTAAGTTCGGCACCTTTAAAATTTGAACTCATAAAGGAGATTGGTACTTCATTATTTTGTTGATTTAGTTGGTTAAAACTGTTGCATATGAGATGTCAGAAGCGAAAGTATACAATATGAAATATTTATTAAAATATGGGCTTAGAAGGCTAGGCACTTCAAAAATGGCTTCTAAGATTTTCTAAAATGACTCTTTTTCGATTTGTCCCCAATAAAAAATAGCGTCCTTCTTAATCATTTTCTGCAAAGGATGAATGATTTCGGAGAAACTGTGAATGAATCTTCTAACAAAATTTATTTTACTAAGAAATGATTGCATTGCTTTCTTGCTAGAAGGGTAAGTTATTTTTGAAATGGATTGGGTTTGTCCAGGGTCAATCATGATTCCATGTTTTGAAACCACACAACCTAATAAAATACCTTCTGAAACAACAAATATTGGTTTTTTAGGATTTAAGGATATTCCAAATTTTCTACATCGTTCAAATACCTTTCTAAGATGATTAATATGATCAGGTCGATGTTTAGAATTTACAGTAACATCATCCAAATAGACAACTACTGAATGATTAATTAATCCTCTAAAAGCAATATCCATTGCTCGTTGAAAAGTTTCCCCAGCATTGATTAACCCAAAGGGCATCTTGCGGTAAGCATATGTTCCCCATGGAGTTCTAAAAGCTATTTTCAATTGATCATCTGGGGAAACTAATATTTGGTTGTATCCTGAGAATCCATCAAGAAGTGACAGTATCTCAAACCCAGACACCTTTTGAAGAATTTGTTCCATGGGAGGAACTGGGTAATTATCCTTTTCAGAAGACTTATTAAGATTTCTAAAATCTACACATAATCTAATATCTCCGTTTTTCTTCCTAACTGGAACTAGGTTGGCTACCCACTGAGTATGTCTAATGGGAAAAATAATCTTGGCAACTAACAATTTATTTAGTTCCTTTTTAATTGTTGGCTCTAGTGATGGGTAATATTTCCTTAGTTTTTGTTGAAAAGGTTTTGACTCCTGTTTAATTGGAATTATGTGTTGCATGACTTGTGTGTTGAAGGTTTTCAGATCGTCATATGTCCATGCAAAGACATCCTTAAATTATTTAAACAACTTTATAAATGTTGTTTTTTCTATGCGGTTTCAATCTATTCCTAGATTTATAGTTTGGGGATTCAGTTCTGTCCCTAAATTTACGCTTTCATATCTCATTTGAGAGCTATTAGTTTTACAGTTAGGGACAGATCTAAATTTATCTTGAATATCAAAGAACTTTTCTAATCTTAATACTGAATTAGGGATCAGTTTTACCTTTTCAAAAGCTTTTTCAACTGAACAAAAATCATTTATTACCGAAAAATCCCACAGATTTTCGTCATGAGTAACTTCATCAATGTTTGAATCTTTAAAGGTATCCTCATTCATCAGAAAATTCAGCACCTACACATCATTATCAAATACATGCCAGCTAAAAATATTATCTGGTATAGAAGGCCTAAAAATCAATTCTACTAAAAAGAAATCTGTTGTAAGATTTTCTGATGGAATTAATTTTGATGCTACATTTGCTAATAAATCTGCTTCTTGATTTTGAGTTCTTGGAACTAAAATTATGTTAAATGCATCAAAATGTGAAATAAGGTTCCATACCTCTCGTTGATAATTCTGTAAATGTTCAGATATGCAGTGAATAGAGTTACGGACCTGTTTGATGATGATTTCGGAATGACCATACGCAATTAACTCTTTTATATCCAAATCAATTGCTTTTGTCAAACCCTGTATTAAAGCTTCATATTCCATAGTATTGTTTGTACAATTAAATTCCATCCTACAAGCTATACATGTTTTATTTCCCTGAGGGTCTATCAGCAGGCAACCAGCTCTGGCTCCTTCTTTAGATTTTGCACCATCAAAATATAGAGTCCAAGTAGAACTATTAACAACTACTTTGCTTTCTATAATATTTACAATATTAAGATTATCTACATCATTAATAGTTTCCTTGAATGGAGAATCAGGAGAAATAGATGTCACATTTCTAATTTCTGATTGTTGTTTATTTTCAAAAAAAGCAGAATTTTCAGCTTTAAAATTACCAAATTCTAATTCATACATGTAATTCCCCATAATGCAATCTGAAAATAAAACAAGTTCGCTAGGATCATGTAGTTCTGTCACAGTATGTTTCATATATATTTCTCTATTTTATTTTTATTTGATTTGACTTTCTGTTCTTAGGTAACCATAATGTTGACCAATCCGTGGCAAAGAATCCATTCAATTGTTGAGACCAATCTCTACTCAAAAATAGCCCATATGCATCAGGAATATCTGCAACAACAATATCTATAATTTGAAAAACTGAAGGGTTACAAGCAATCCTGACTAAAACATCTTTCATCTCTCCTACAACCTTCACATTCGTCCTATCCAATTGAGTTATTTGTGAATTTGATGGAACATATTTTCCATTCAACCTTTTGCATACTGATAAAGGCATCACATTGAAGGATGCTCCGAAATCTACCATGCAATTGTGAACATTCCTATTGAAAATCTCAAAGGTAAGTAAGAATGGAGGTGTGGTTGATTTAGAATTCTTTCCTATTAGCGAGGCTTTGTCAGCCGTTGATTTTCCTTTATCAGTAGCTGTTGAATCATCATTAGAACTGTTTGCAGCAACATTTTGCTTCACATTAAGAATAATTGAACTCATGGCAGGATTTATGACATGACTGTTAGGCATTGGGTAAATTTGATGAAGATCATACATACTGATGTTTGTACGTGTCTTCTTCAGATATTCAATTATATCATATTGTAAATCTAATTTTGGAGCATTTTGAATGGGTTGAGTAATTTTGGTTGATTGAGTCTGCTTGCCAGATTGAGTTTGTTTATTAGGTTGTGAATTATTGTTGTCATTATTTGGAGTAGAACTTGATGAAGCTCCAGGAGTGTTTGCGAATGTTCTACTATGAGTATTACAAGCATGTTGTCCTATAGGTGGGCTTTTACTCTCATATTATTTTACAAGACTGTCCCAGAAATGACCATTAACTTGTTGAGGTTCCTCCGATTCTTCATCATTTTCTGATTCCTCCTCCTCTTCATTTTCAATTATTTCTTGATTAGAAGGAATTTCTGATAAAGATAAAACAACTCAAATTGTATTAAAAATTTCTTCATTTGCTGCTATGTCAGGTGGTGTATTTGTTTTATTATTTGTATTCAGATTTTGTCACAAACTGATTTCTGAAATATCCTCTAGAAGAAGAAGCTTCAGAATTGGTTTTCTTTAATCCTACAACTTCATTGGTTAATGCCCGAATAGCATTTTTCAGCTATTCTACATCAAATGCTTTATCTTTTTTTGAATTAAGTTTTTCAATCTTCCTACGAGGAAAGTATCAGATTTCCCACTTCTATTTGGTTCATAGGACATAGAATCCTTCTCGAATTTAATGGCTTCCTCAAAAGTTTCTACCAACGTTGTTTTCCCAGCTCTCTTAACAAACATCCCAGAATATTTTGGTAAAGCTGAAGTATAATTTTCAATAATTATATCCTTGGGTGGTTGAGAAGCAATTGGAATTTTATTTTTTAATGTCAGAAACCTCTAGTTAAAATCTTTAATTCTTTCTTTAGACTCTATTTTAATCCGAGATAACTCCAGGGCTAAAAGAGAAGGTGTTTTATCTTCCTCAAATTTATCTAAAAAAGCTTTATTAAATTCACCCCAATTTGTAATTGATCCCTGTACTAACAAAAAGTACCAACTAGAGGCTCTTCCTTCAAAAGTTAGAGGAAACAATCGACAAACCACATCTTCATGCTGAACATTCATGGTTTGAACAGCTAACATGAATTTATCTACATGCACCTCTGCAGGTTCTTTATCATCTGGGTTAAACTTAGGAAGAAGTTTATCTGAGTGTTTAGGCAAAGGATGTTGTACACCAGGGATAGCTACAACTGTTGTTCTCAGCCAAGGGAGCTGTGGATTAGGTGGAGGATTAGCTCCTCCTCCCACAGGTACGTTTCCCGCCATAGGACTTCTCTCAGAACCTGAGGAACTCACTGAATTGGATGATCTTGGACTATCGGGTGGTGATTCTAGAGGAGAAGGTGGTTGATCAAAACCACCTACTAAAGTTAGTCTTTTAGCAGTGTTTTTTTGAGTAGTTTGTCTCTGATGACTTCTAATTTGATTACGTGGAGTGCTATCAGCTTCTTCCAAATCTTGAGTAACTATGTTCAATTGCGGATTACGTCGTTGTTGTTTAGGTAGACCATAATCTATTGGAGATACACCAAGTTGATTAGCATATGCTCTTGTAAGAATATGTCATGATTCTTCTAAAGTTTAAGTACTTTGTTCAGGAGTAAATGGAGATGTGATATGATCATGTTCGAGGATGCTCCTAATAGTTTCTATAAACGGTGATCTACTGACTTCCAGAGGATGTTGACTGGTTGAAAGTTTATCATTAGTTTTACCTGCCATTAATCATTAATAGGCCCTCCTTCTAGCGCCATTTGTTGGCTTGATTTTCTGACCTAGGCCAACAAGGAGATTAAACCCACACAAGTAGCTTAAAATAGCTCCTGGTGTGTCTGAGATAGAAAAATCTTGCAGGTTATGGTCCTGCTACCAACTGAACTTTTCTCTTAAGGAGAAACTAAAATTCAGTAAAAATCTATCCTAATGTTATTTCCATCTAAATAAACCCTAAAGTTAGTTTTCTACTACCTAAGTTATTCTGCAATTGCTTTCTTAAGTAAAGTCTTTGATTTTTATAGGATTTTGTATTTAATATTCTAAACTTTTAAAAGACTATTATAATTATTCTAAAATTACACAAATTCTATTTAACAACTGTTAAATGTAAACTATACTATAATAACACTAACTAAACTATCCTATCCCACTTGAGAGCAATTTGAATATTATATTAATTATCAATTAATATAATGATGAACAGAAAGATAAATGACTAAGATCTAAATGAAAATATTTAAACCATCCACACTAAATCATTATGCTATAAGTTACCTTGACAGAGAAATTGAAATAAGAAATTACTTCAGATTTTTCTGAAACGTTTAATTAATTAACAACTAATAAACAACATTAAATATTTGAATAGAAGATAATGTTCATAATGAAACAATTCCAATAATACAAATGAGATCAAAACAAACATAAATAGGTATATCCTTATATCTAGAATTTTCAATAGAAACACTGATTAATTCAATTATAATAACATACCAATTCAAATACAATATTGTGTTGACAAAGTGTAATATCAAATAATGAATACAAGCATAACCAAGTATACTGCATCAAAAGTATAAGAAGAAGATTATATATTGAAATATAGAATAAAAGTATCCAAAATAATACCGATCAATGATACGAGTCTAAGAATTTCCAGTCACATTCCACCTCTGAAGATAAAACCTCAGTAAGGAAGAAAACTAGTACTGAAATAATATTTCAATGATGTTTTTCTTCAGTCACTCCATCCCCCATTACATAAAAATTACCAGTTTATATATAACCTCACGAGTCTTTGAATTCAGTTTTTCATAAATGTTGTATTCAATACCATAAGAGGTCTATTCCTATAAAAGTGCATCAAATCTCTTCAAAATACACCTGTCGCAAATATTACTATAGGATAAAAATAGTCAATAAAGCAACTAGCCTGTATCATCTCCTAATTTAAGGGAACTGACATATGCGTGGCTGTTTTGAAATTCCAGTCTTCAAGAAGCATCAACATTTTCCAATTATGATCCGAAACATCCTGAATCTACAGAGGATATTGATACCATGTACACCTGTTCAACAAATATAAGAATCTCATTAAAACCAGTTTCAATGGAAATAACAATAAAACCAATAAATTATATGCATGCCTGCAAAATCTATGATTTTGTAGGTATGCTCTTAAAAATCTTTTATTACCTCTCAACAGAGAGATAAATCATATAACTGAAAATAGAAACAACATCAGGTTCTACTTTGTAAATTGATCACTCTTCTGGCCTCAGAAAGTTTGGCTTTGAGCCTGATGATTACTAGCTTTTGTCGATCTACTTGCTCAAGAAAGTGCTGGTTTGTGTCTATCATTGATTTTTTTTCTTTCTTGTATTGGTTCTTCTTGATGTTCATGTCTTTCCATCTATTAATCCAGTTTAGTAACTCTTCCTTGAATGTCTTATTTTCCACATCTTTCAAGGCTGCGTTTGCTTGACATTCTTTTAGTTCATTTTTCAATTCTGTGATTTTATTCTGATATACCCTATCAAGGACCTATTGGAGAGTTTCTTCCTCCTTATCATGACACAAATAATCTTCTTGAGAAGAATCAATATTATCTATATCTTGATCAGGTGATGGAAAGCTCATAAAAGATGGCTCGGTGCCTGAACCACAAGCATCCATACACGATGGAGCAGCTTTGAACTTACCTGATTCTGTAATGTCTTTAGCCAATTTTTCATGATTATTTTCTATAAGAATAGGTTCATCCATATGCGTGGTTTCAGGAACCACTGATGGAACATTATCCTCAATATGGACAATCACTGGCTAACTACTCTGTTGAGTGGCCGCAGGGACAGAGGCTGTAGGTGTAGTATTCATACTTCTAGTGATTCTTCTTGTACAAACAAACACAAGACCGTTTGGTTCAAAACCCCCTTTGTCACAACACCCCTACGCTAATTGTTCAAGTTTACGCATGGACTCATCACCATGTTTTCGAGGAGTACATAACTCAGAGGGGTTTTCATAATTAACAGCATCAACATCTTCATTTTTGGCCAATCTACCCTTCACTTTTGTAGGTGTATTAAAGCACTTGTCAGAAAGGGATTGGCCCATGGTTGTCTCAGCGTAACAAGGAGCTACATTCACAATTCCATCATTACTAATACAAGTACCTATAGGTGAATTTGCTTCCTGAAGCTCTTTATCCTTTAACTCAGCCTTATTAACATTATCAACTTCAGATTTTACTGGGGCTTTACGCTTCCTATGAGTTTTAGGGGGAGGGTTTGGCCAATACTGTGTTGGACCTAATTTACATTCAACCAAAAACTCATCCCAAGATTTACAACTAAGAGACAGCTGATGCTGGATTAAAATTTTAATTAGACCATGATGGAACAGACTCCTATCAGGATTACCTATGGTAGTTTGTACCGAATGTGCCATTTTCTTCAGACTTTGCAATAGGTAAAATGGAAGATTAATTTTAAATCTTTTCAATGCTAGCAGTATTCGCATATGATAATAATGCAAATGAGAGAATCGACCATCACACGATACATACCTGACTAGGATTTCATAAAATGCTCCCCATTCTAGCTTTAATAATTTAACCAAAACCCCAAACTTTAACTTTGCTTTGGCCGGTAAGGGCAACAGCAAGGACTAACATTTCTTCTTATCCACTTTCCCCCCTTTAAACCATCGCTCTCTAGTTTGAGGAAGCTCCGTAGCTTCTGCAATCTTATCTTCATCAATGATAAACTTGAAATCTCCAATCTGAGCTACATTTTCCTTAAAACTCATAGCAAATTGTTTAGTAACCTCCACGTTATGGCTACTAAAACATCTGAAGAATTGACCCCATCCAATTTTTTCGAATAACAGAGCAACTTTCTCATCGGCTTCAACAGGCTCAGGTCCTGAAATTTCAAATCAGCTGAGAAGAGCCATTTTTTCATCACTACAACTCTGGTTATGGATTGAAATGAATGAAGTCGTGAAAATGGAAGGAATAGGAACCTAGGTATAAGACATTACGTGAAATGTCGAATCCTCACTTGCTTCATACGTGACAGAGAGGAGAACCCCACTTTTGGCCATATTAACTAAATTTAGTGATGATGAGCACAACAGCCAGTGCTTTCGCTATGATAAATGAAAGACTAGCCACAACTAACTTAAATTCTTAACTAATCCTTCATATCAGAAATCATTCTATATAAATCAAGACATTAATGATACTCAGTCTGGAATGATGAGCTCGTACATCATCATGAATGAGAATGGTTATCAGTCACATATGAAATCAAACTCTACTGATTCGATTTCATTATTACACCCACAACTGTCAATTAAATTGATAGGTGTTAACTAAATACCAATACAAATTCAATCTTCATGCAACGATCCTTGTAACAGATGTTTGTCTATTAGCCATATGAATCACGAATCCTCATTAAAATTGTCAATTGATAATCACCCTAGATTACACGTGGAAGGCAGTCATGTTTATTAACATGATGATGTAGAGTTATAATACTAATCCTTAATGTTCTTAAGATTTATAAAATGCAGCTAACTAACGATCACTTCTTAACACTCAAACCATATATATATATACGTAGTTTTATTTTGAAATATAGTTTTAAATACTTTATAAAATCCTAACCATTTATGTCCCCAAAACCAGATTCGATAGGATATAAAGCTTATAAAACTATTATGGTTATATTTATATGACACATAGCAATTTCAAAATAATATACATTTATTTGCACTCTCGCTATTTTGTGTTATATATATCCAATTTTTACAAAGCAATGATATGATATTAAAGATTTTAAGTTATATGTGAAATCTGAACCTTAGGTTTAATGAAAATATTTTTAATTAATAAATCACCATTAGTTCTAGGGATTTCAAGAACTTATAATATCTTATCAATACCCAAGCTCCAAACAAATTCAAAATGTGTCTTCTTTAAAAACCAATTAGCATGCTATACTTTTAAATCTCTTAAATCAACATATATAATCAGATAAATTAATTAATGATAAAATTGATCATATATAAAACTTATGAGACTGACAGCTGCTAATTTATTAGATTTATGAAAGTGTTTTCATAAATTTCTAATATGTCTCTTAACTCTTCTATAATTGAGAGTACCTTCAGAATCAAAGATTTTGAAGGCACTCTTTTATAATATTAAAAAGGTAAATCATAAAAGAGAGCCCTTCATTTTTCATCTCAATGAAAAATGAAGGTGTTGTTGCTGACTGCCAACATGACCTTGGTTCTACTCATAGTTACATTACTCCTAGAGTAGTGGATAGTTGTGATTTTAAGAAAGTAAAGCATAGAAAATCGTGGTTAGTTCAGCTAGCCACAGGAACTAAGAGAAAGGTTAGTGAAGTGGTAGAGAAATGCCCATTGGTGATGAATGGATTGGTCACTTCCATAGATCTAAATGTTCTACCACTTGGTTCCTATGATGTTCTCATTGGAATGGATTAGTTAGAAGCTCACAGGGTAAAGCTCGATTGCTGTAATAAAACTTTTGAATGCATGGATGAAGAAGGGAACTCAATAGTTGTAAGAGGCATTCCAAAAGTGATTTCTATGAGGCGGATTTCAGTAATGTAGTTGAAGAAGTTTTATAGGAAGGGTTGCAGAGTGTATGCAACTCATGTTTTGGAGGAAATAGAGAATGAAAATATTATGTTGGAGGACTATCCTGTATTGCAAGAATTCAGGGATGTTTTTCCTGATGAGATTCCAGGGATTCCTCCAAAGAGGGACATTGATTTCACAATTGAACTTGTTCCAGGAGTAGCACCTATGTCCAAGACACCCTACAGGATGAGTACACTAGAAATGCTAGAGAGGAATATGCAGTTGCAAGAGTTATTGGAGAAGAAGTATATCAGGCCGAGTGTGTCTCCTTGGGGAGCACTAGTTCTATTTGTGAAGAAGAAAGATGGTACACTCAGATTGTGTATTGATTATAGACAATTGAACAAAGCCACTATAAAGAACAAATATCATTTTCATAGAATTTATGAACTCTTTGTTCAAATGAGAGGAGCAAAGGTATTTTCCAATATTGAATTGAGGCCTGGTTACCATCAGGTGAGAATCAAAGATGAAGACATCCATAAGACAACCTTCAGGACAAGGTATGGACATTATGAGTTTGAAGTGGTATCATTTGGTCTCACAAATGCACCAGCTACATTTATGTGCCTTGTGAATACTGTCTTCAGTAGGTATTTGGACAAGTTTGTTCTTGTTTTCCTTGATGGCATTCTTATGTATTCTAAGAATGAGGAAGAGCATGAAGAGCATCTGAGATTGATATTACAATTGCTCAGGGAGCATCAGTTGTATGCAAAGTTGAGCAAGTGTGACTTCTATAAAGATATAATTCAGTATTTGGGTCACATTATCTCAAAAGAGGGTATATCTGTGGACCCTGACAAGATTGAAGCCATTATGAATTGGCCTACTCCAAGAAATGTGACAGATGTAAGATCTTTTATGGGACTTGCAAGATACTACAGGAGATTCATTGAAGGATTCTCCAAGGTTGCACATGCCATCACTTATTTCCAAAGGAATGGGATAAATTTTGAATGGACATCAAGGTGTGAAGAAAGCTTCCATAAATTGAAGAATCTCCTCACAAGTGCACCAGTCTTGAAAGTTGTAGACCCAGAGAAATATTTTGTGGTGTGCACTGATGCAAGTAGTCAAGGACTTGGAGGAGTTCTTATGCAAGACAACCACGTAATATGTTATGAGTCAAGAAAGTTGAAGGATCATGAGAAGAACTATGCCACTCATGACCTATAAATTGCAGCCATAGTACATGCTCTCAAGATGTGGAGGAATTACTTGATGGGCAGAATATTTGATCTAAGGATAGACCATTGTGGTTTGAAGTATTTGTTTGATCAGCCTACTCTAAATGCTAGGCAAGCTAGATGGATAGAGTTTTTATGTGAGTTTTATTTTGAAATGAAGCACATAAAAGGAAGAGAGAATAAGGTAGCTGATCCACTCAGCAGGGAGGTGCAGGAAATGCATACGACATCTCTTAGTATTTTCCAGTTAGACTTGAGACAACAAATTGTTAATCATGCTGTTGAAGATTAATTGTATGCATAGGTCAAGGACAAATTGCAGCGGCAAAGCCTTAAAAAGAAGTATGATGGATATAAATTTGAAGAAAATGGACTCCTTACTTATAAGAATAGAATTTATATTCCAAATGTGGCATATTTGAGGAGGGTTGTTATGGATGAGATCCATAAAGCTCCATATTCTGGTCACCCAGGATATCATAAGACAATTGCTACAGCTAGAAAGAAATACTTTTGACTAGGAATGAAAAAGGACATGGCTGAATATATTTCAAGGTGCATGAAATTTTAGCAGGTGAAGGTTGAGCATCAACACCCAGCAGGTTTGTTGCGTCCTTTGCCAGTTCCAAAATGGAAATGGGAAGTTATTTCTATGGATTTTATTACAATATTTCCAATGACTTGGACACAACATGATTCCATCATGGTTGTGGTGGACAAGTTGACAAAGGAAGCATATTTTATACTGATTAAGTCTATGCATAAGACTGGTGACATTGCAAAGATCTTCATGAAGGAGATTTTCAAATTGCATGGATTTCCTAAGGCAATAATCTCTGACAGAGATGTCAAGTTCACTTCCAATTTTTGGAAGGGATTATTTGCAAATTTGGGTATAAAGTTGAATTTCATCACTGCCTACCATCCTCAGACTGATGGACATATAGAGAGAGTTAACCAGGTGCTTGAATACATGCTTCACATGTATGTGATGGACAAACCAACCAAGTGGGAAGTTTATTTACACTTGGTAGTGTTTGCTTATAACAATGGGCAGCAAGCATCCTTGGGGATGTGTCCATATGAAGCTTTGTATGGAAGGAGGTGTAGGACACTAGTGACTTGGGATAATCCATTGAACAGGGTTGTACTTGGTCCAAAATTGCTTAAGGAGATGGAGCAGGAGGTTGTAAAGATCATGAAGAATTTGAAAGCATCCCAGGATAGACATAAAATCTATGCAGATAAGGATAGGGTGAACAGAGATTTCAGTGTTGGGGATCATGTTTACCTCAGACTGAGGGAAAATAAGAGTTTCTTGAAGCTTGGAAGTTGTGACAAGATGTCACCTAGATACTATGGGTCATTTGAAGTGCTTGAAAGAATAGAGCCAGTTGCATATAGACTTGCATTTTCTGCTAGCACTAGGGCTCAAAATGTTTTTCATGTTTCTTTGCTTAAGAGATATGTACATGATCCTAACCATGTGATAAGTTGGGATGTGATTTAGGCGGAACCCGAGTGATAATTCCAAATCAAGCCAATGCGTATCCTCGATAGGATGGTCACAATGCTCTGAAACCGGGCCATATGGCAGATAAAGGTGCAATGGGAGCACTACAGTCTTGAAGAGGCTACATGGGTGCTAGAGGATGCCATGCAATTGGCACATCCATTTTTGTTCAATTCTACAGAGCACTAAGGGAGGTACCAGCATAGCATTTTTGTTCAATTTTGTAAAGCACTGAGGACAGTGTTGTTGAAGGGGGAGGGGAATGTAACACCCCATTTTTTACCTCGTTTGCATTAAATATATATGATGTAAATATTGTATGGAATAATGGAAAGGAGCTTAAGGCCAAGGCCCTGCCATTGATTGATGTCTTGTGTATAGGTGATCAAGGTTGATTCCTACAGTTTAAGGTGTTAATTCAAGCACAGTATATAATTTTGGACATCATATAAATGTGCAATTTAATTTAAAAACCCACAACTAGCTATTTCAATGCAACAAATAATGAGATGGGGGCATGATTTCCTAAGGAACAAGGAGGGGGAATGTTTAACCTTGAACTTTTGGGGAAAATCCATGTGTCAAAAGGAAACACCCAAAAAATGTATGCCTATTCCCTCATGCATTCATGTTTTCATCCTCCCTCGCGTTTTGGGGAGCGGCGGGACGTTTTGTTCATCCATCCTTCACGTTTTCATTTTTCTTTTTTTTCCTCATTGGGCATGCACAATCCATCATCTAGATCTCACTGGACACATTGTGGTCCATTCTGATCATTATCTATTCCATTCTGTGCATGTGCACTATGCATTCATTCTACTGGCAGAACAGTGTTTTGTTCTGAGTTGTTTGTCTGTGGCTTCCTCAGTGTTGTTGTGCAATGGTCTCCTTTGTCATAGAGTGAGTGGAAGCCTATTTTGCTGTGTTGACATTGTGGTATTCTATGTGTGCATATTTTTTCCTTGATCTGAACTAGTTTGGAGGGGAATTGGATTTGAGCTATCTTGATAAACCTAGTGTAGGAAGGAACCTCCCAAATAGATCTATAAGAGTTGTTTTTATTCTTTGCACACATTGAAAAACACTAGAATGGAAGGCATATCCTGAGGGACTATGTAGAAGAGAAGGGGATGCTTCCTTTTGTTGGATGTGTAGATGTTTTAGGATCCAAGCCTGATCTAGTGCAGGTTTCCATAGCTCGGTGGTTGAGCTCACTAGCTTAGTAGTTCAAGTTTTCTAGCTCCTTTACAACCTGATAAACCCATCTTCTAGTTGGTTTGGCAAGTCCTTAATGTGTATGTTGGATTGACTAACTGTAGTTTTCTTTGCTTGCCATATTTCTATATAGTCACATTTCATATCATGGAGGCTAGACAAGGCAAGGAGAAAGGGGTCACAACCTCCTTCCACTGGGTGCTGGTAAATTCAATTAGGTTGCAGTAACATCCTTTATGTGGTTATAGATAAAAATTTAGGGGGTTGTAACCTCTTTCTAGTGGGTGTTGGAGAACAAATGAAAGTTATCAATTCCACAACTAGAGAGAACAGTTCTTCCACCAGTCGAAGCTTGAATCTACAATCTATAGTTTGCACAAATAAACCGATATCTGTTCAGGTCTAAGCCTAAAGATCATAATTTGGTGATTACATAGATAGAACTTGTTGTAGGTCATTTCCCATGGGTCATAGATTGTACTTGAGATCAAGTTGACACCTGAAATGAGTGGGTGCTCATACTTGGAGACTGTTATCTTGTATTGATGTAATCTCTCTTATATTTATATACATACATTTGTTCTCAATAATTTTGTGCACTATTGTAATTATTGTTGTGAATGTTGAAAAGTTTAAATCTGTGAAATTCTACATAAGTAAAATTGTTCATATATGTGTAATTACTTATTCACCCCCCTATCAGTAATAACTAAATACCAACATAAACAACCTAACCATTGTCAACGCGCTTTGATCCTCAGTCATTGATCTACCTTATTATCCAATAGACATAGCTTTGTTTTCCCGCTACTATACACTGCACATATTTCTCATGTGCTATCAACTATAACTGTTGATCTTTCCTGATGTCCAACAGTCAGATTCCCATATACCTCAACACTCCATCACATGGAGTCACATGTGCATGAGCTTGATGTGGTGGTTACACATCATACCTTTGACTCACAAATATCCTCCACATCATGCCTTCCTCCCATGTAGCTCCTCCACATCACTCGTCCATGTTGCATGGGTGGATCCCACCTTAAAATTACCCAATTTATAAAATTTTGAAATTATGGAATTTTAATTTAGCATCAAGCGGGATGATTCAATATTATGTCTCCCCCCTATCTAGATTAAGATAACCTATCTTCCATATAACCATTCCACTATAATGTGAGTTTCAAAAATTTCCATTAATCACTCCACCTCTCCTATTGGTAGACCATGGATCTAAACCACGACTTGGTTAGAATACCAGCCATTGTTTAAAACCATTTTCATAGGACATTTTGTTCATAAACACTTTCCTTGTAAGTTTGCATTTCCATCCCATGCAACTCCAGTTTTGCAACCATAAGCTTCAATACCACTCTGTAACGTCCCCATCCTTCAATCTAACTGATGGGAGGGGACATTAACTAAATCGAGGCCTCTAAATTTTTCCCATAACCATAATTATGAATTCATAACCATAAAATGTTTGTGTACATATGTAAATAAAAACACACAACATAAATAAACTCAATGTACACACACATAGCATGCAATTATAAGCATAATTATCACAGGCATATAAATAAAATCATTGCACATTGGGTACAAATATAATACTTATCTTTAACAAAGAAGATCCAAGCATCTAGTTGTGTAAGAGTGATTTTCCACCAAACCATAGGCACTCTATCCAACATATACTCTTTCTACTGAGAGGCCACTAAGACGAACAAAACAACTACATGCTTCTCTCTCTCAACCCAAAACCCATTCTGCTCTCTATGCTTAGCCAAAATCTCACCTAGAGCTATATAGGGATGTCACTAAGTCATCAAAGCCATGGCACTCCTTCCAACCACCCCACACAACACAAGGAAGGAATTTCCCTTCACTGATCCACAATTCCCTCAAAATTTCCAACCCTTATATTTCTTGCCTGTGTGTGCAGTAAGATTCCATCCTACTATATGCTATTGGGGAACCTTCTGCAACATTAATTCATGGTTTTTCAAGAATCCAAAAGAAGTAGAACTCAATGGGTAAAGGTTCCTAGCTTTACCAACCTCTATGCTCACCCACAACCACCTGTTTTCCCTTCAAATCTATATATATGTCTCTAAATTCGAATTTCCGGGTTAAAAACAGTCTGGTAATGGTCATGAACAACATTGGGAAACTCTACATAGTGTGGAAAATTTACATGAGATAATGACATATTAAGTTTTGAATCCAAGGGAAATAAGATAAGGGTGAAAAGACAACTGACATAACTTGTGGCCATAGAAGAAAAGGATTCCTGATAACTGACAAAATTTCCACCACCCCCTTTCTTTAATAACTACATGAAATGACTTTTCCCACTAACCTCACATATGCATTCAATGATTGGGTTTAATAGTCAATATGAAGTAATTGGCTCATTTAAAGAACATGGCATAATTTGGATGAGTTCTAAGGCTTACACTTGGAAACATAGGATTTAATTTCCCATAGGCCATGTTTCCTCCTCCCCTCTGGTGGAGTCATAGCCCCTCTAGTACTCGTTACACAACCATCTTGAACCATTTTATTATTTTCCAACATAATATTTACATATTTTTTGAATTGGAATGATAAGCCAACCATGTACAAGTAAAAATATATACATCATAAATGCCTATCCATTCACTAGCCAGTCCTTGGTCTTGATCTCCACACTAGGAATTCATACTAGCATATTTACATAATTTACATAATTTTCATAAAATACATTCCGAGCCAAAATTGGGGGAACTACAATCCCCCCCCTTAGAATTATAGAGTATATGTACAATCTCTAGAAATATTTCTTGATTTATGGACCTCTTGTGAGAATGCGTCCTTGAGCTACTCCCACACTTTTCTCATTTCTTGAGTGCTACCCATGGTGAATGTTCCTCTGGATGTCTATCAAGATATGAAGAATGGCCACATTAAGTTCGTTCTATTCTTCTTGAACTCTAATCAGGCTATCATTATCTTCTCTGCAACTTTGTAATTCCACTCTTATAATTTTCATGGTTTCTACAATATTTGGGTGAGTTAACTTGATTCATTGGACCATTAGATTTTTCTCTACATTCTCAACATGTATATTTTCTCCCATGGAATTTGTTTCAATTGCATAAGGATCTTGTGCACCATCTATGATGATAGTTTTCTTGGTCCAACCAAGAACAAATCCTTTCCAAATTGTACTTTACTAAATGTTTACCTTTAAATTTCCCTTATATGATATTGCATATGAAAAATTGTTCATATAAGTACACTTTTTATCTTTATTACATTCACATAAAACCATAAAATTATTTTTCATGCATCGTGGAAACTACCTATATTGACAATTTTTCAAATGAAGGCTACAATCTCATTTTTATTCATTTTTTAGAAATATATGAATATTTTCTTTTAAATATGATCTTCTATGCCTGCTCCTTGTTGAGTTATATTTCCAACGACTCCATTTGTGATCAAATATGAATTATGAGAGAACGTTATGGCCCTACAAAACTGTCAAATTTTGCCGCAAATTCTATTTTCCCCAAAGTTGGAAATTTTTTCATATTGATTACATGGAATTATGTTGACATGTCACCTTACGTGGATTCCTTTGTGTTAGTGGGTTCCTACGCGGCCACCCCCAAGCCTCTTTCATGCCACTCTAAATTCACAAATTTTTTCCAAGTCATATTCGACTGGATGTGGCTTTTCTTTGTGAATGGTTTAGATCAGACCCCCTTTAAATATCATATTTTCATGCAATCTACCCTATTATATTTTTAGACAAAATATCCTCACGAAAATGGTGTGGATCACTCCTTGTACCTTACACCAATATATCCTTGTCACTCACACAATGTTATAGTGTCTTCTGCCACAATTTATTCCCAAACATTATGATAGTTGATTTTATCCCTTTTCCTATTTGCAGACATCCCTTTTCGATTGTACTAAGTATGGATAGTCATGTATCTTGATAAATCCCTCTTAAAAAACCTTATTTCTCCATATGTATGCTTCCCATTCTTGTGTAGCTCACGTGTACATATCCTACATAAGGATAGCTCACTTATATGTTTGTACGAGGGTAAAAAATAATTAAAAATTATTTCATGAGTTTATTTTTCATTTGAGACCGTTTCCAACACCCTTATGAATAACTACTCCTAACTTCTTAGATGTTCCTTACAAACTATAAATAGCATAGGAGAGAGAAAATGGAGTGACACTAAATACCTTGGCTACTCCTTGGTAAATCTTTTTTTGAGAAGAAACCCTCTCTATGATCAAATTGCACAACCCATTTCCCTTTTCTGCATCATCCCTCACTCCTTATATGGAATTCCTAGTTTCCATTCTTCTCATTACAAGCCTATTATGCTAGAAAATCCTCATATTCTCTTGAGCATACTTTGTATTGGAAATCTTTGAGTGAAGTTGGAGTGATAAAGTGACTTGGGAGAAAGGACCCAAGAATTGGTTCCAGAATGGTGCAACAACATGATCAAGTTCATTCTTTCCATGTATCTTGTTTTCAATTTTAATATATAAATGAACTCTCTCTTTCTCGTCCAATATATGAGGTTCATTTGAAGTATGTAATGTTTATTTAAATGATCATTTGTTTTGAAGAGGAAAGTTGTAATTCTGCAAATTGTTTTGTAATTTTTATGTGGAAATTGTGATTCTTTCACTTTCTTTGTCTTCATTTCATAACTGTTGGAAGACATCAAAGAAACAGAGAAAAGCTCAAGACCCAATGGATTCGACCTCAAATTATTGTAGGAACCAGGTATGCCATTCTTGAACTTTCTATGATTAGGGTTTATTATTTCCTGAAAGAATATCAATTGCTTGTTTTTTTGAATTGAGTTTGTTTATGGGTGTTTCTCTGTTACAACTGAACCCAAACAATTGTTTGGGATTTATTCCTCTTAACATGCACAAATACTTGTTCAATGAGTAACAAGGGATGGATCGTCCTAAATGGTTTATATTGTGCCGTGAAACTTCCATATTTCAATTTTGTTTGTTTCTATCATTAGACATGATTAACCTAAAATGAGTGGTCCCCATCCCGCAAATGGTCAAGATTCAATCTTAGTGATTGTTCCAATAAATATCATCAATTTTGTATAGGGTGCCAAAGATGCTACCATTTTCTCATGTGAGAATGTGAATATTCCCCCTAGTCTATTCCCCTTGACACTAATCATTCTGAATCTCCAACAAGATATTTCTCTTACTGCCACATATATAGAATCTTACACCTCAATGTTTCGTCATGATGCATCTATCATGTGGTTTTTAGGATTATATAATCCTCCCTTGTCCATCGTAGTTTATTTTATCAAATTCCTAGATTAGGACGATGTTTTCAATTCATTAGTTCCATGAAAAAGTTATATGGGGACCACATACCACTTGATTCACCCTCATGCATGAATTTAGCATCTCCAGAGACCAATCCTTAGATTTTAGGATCCCACTCTAAGCTATAGGAGTTCCACCTTCAATTCACCCTAGTTAGTATTGAGTCATGCTCTTATGGGACACATTCAGTTCACTCTTAGTTAGTAATGTGCCTCCTTTGCATGATTTGAGGAATAAGGTTCCTTTGCTCACATATCATGGGCAGTCAACTAACTATTCACTGTTTTAGTTGTCCAGAGTTTCACTAGTGAGTCCTTAGTGGTGATTTTACCAAAGTTAGTCATGTATGGAGCCAGGGATTTTAATCACTCTTAGAGGATTCAAATATACTTTATTGTATTATGTATGTATTGCATACATATTAATGATTATACCGTCCATTTATTGTTGTCAAATTTGTGCTTCTTGCATGCTTAATTTCACTATGCATGTTTATCAATTCTAACACTGTAATTCATCCTCATTCATACTTATTTCATATTAAGATTCAATTCAACTTGAATATCTTGTGGTATTGATAATTTTACATGGTATCAGAGTTCTACATAGTTGGTTTATCTTCGAATTGATATTTTTATGTAGGTTTTGTGAAGAATTCAAAAGAATTGTGTTACTCCTACAGCTGCAAAATGAAGAATTCAACTGCCTTGACACCAAGAATCCTCACACCCTTCAACTATCTGGATAGGAGGGGAGATGTGCATATATTATTGTGCAAGAAGGGTTTGTATAGGGTCACAACGGGAAAGTAGGTCAAACCCTAGAATGCTTTAGAGAAATTGAAGTACCTGAACAAATTGGATGAAGCTTTTTATTTTATGTGTATTCACATCTCCAGAGAGTTTCTCTTCCATCTTAATGGATTAAAACCCCCAAGGGAAGTTTGGTTGAAGCTCGAATCACTATTTGGAAAGTAGGATGAGCTAAGAAGCCACATTTTGGAGAATGAATTAATTTCTCTTCAACCAAACAATTTCGAAATCGTACATCATTTTTTCACCAAATTCAAGTCTTTGGTCAGGCACTATAAACAATGAGGAATTGACAAGAAGGATGAGCAGTTGGTGCTATCCATTATGAGTAAGCTTGGACCTAACTTTTCATTTTTTGTGTCCATTTTCCATTATGGGAGACTAATAACCCCAAACTGGTGAATTCCTTCACTTGATGCATTTGTTGAATCCCTGATCCAAGAACAAGATAAGTTGATCCAAATGGAAGACCTATAAGCCTCCAAGAATCAAGATTTTTTGGATGGGGAGTCAAAGAATGCACAAGAAAAAAGGAAGCAGAAGGGAAAATACAAGGAAATTTTTGAATTCAAACCAAAGGAGAATCTTGATCCATCAGATGGAGCCTCATGTTCCAATAAGGATAAGCATAAGAGGTTTGAAAGACTAGGTGCACCTATTGCAAGAAAGGAAACCATCCAGAGAATTTATGTATGAAGGAAACCATAGATCAAATTAATAGACTTCTTCAAAAACACCACATTACCCTCCCAAAAGGCGCAAGGAAGGCTGATTTTGGAAGCAAGACAAATGATCATGAGAGATGCCATGCATTAAAGGCTAGATTTTTAAAATCTCAAGATTTCCTCATTGACTATAGAACCTTCAACCACATGGTTTCCTCTAAAGATTCATTTTCTTCATTAAATATGATTGATGGTACAAGTATTCACATGTGAGATAATACTCAGATCCATACTGTAGGGAATGAAACAATACAACTTTAACATGGAGTGTTAAAAAATGTTCTATATGTGCCTTCTTTAGCAACAAATTTGTTATTTGTTTACTGGATGACATGCATTGGTTCACCAAAGAGAGTTGATTTTGGACATTACATAGTTGAGATCTCAAATATATCTACTAGTAAGGTGATACCTAAAGTTTCTACAAACTATGCCTCTAAGGCATATAAGGTCTCACACTTTTTTCCAAACTTATATCCATTGCAAGATATGCAACCAGTTAAAGAGGAAGGTAAATATACTCTACCTAAATAATTTTCACATGATAATGTTTCTTGTGATGATTCAAAATTAGAAGATGAGGACCAAGTTGAATCAGTTCTTGATATTGATAATGAAGTTCAAGCATATCCAAATCCAGATTCAGTTCTTGCTCCCAATCCTAGGCCTAAATGGGCTAAAAAACGAATTGAAGCTGCTAGGAATATGGTTGAGGGTCCATCTGACAAAAGGAGAACCAGACCTTAGTTTCAATATGAAAACCTTGCACTATGTCATACAGATCCACTTCTCCCAGAGAGGTGCTATATTATCCCAGATAGGTGCTACATGATGGTGAGGTCTAATCCACAGTCCTACAAAGAGGCTTTCCATGATCCAAGATGGAAAGAATCCAGATATGAAGAATATGAGTCACTGCAGAACATTGATAAATTGGATCATGTCTCTCTTCCTCCAGAGAAAAGATACAAAAGTGCCTTTCTACATGACAAATTGGAAGAATAGATCTACATGGAACAACTTAAGGGGTACATTGATGATTCTTATTTGGTATGCAAGTTGAGGAAATCATTGTATGGGATCAATAAATCCCCTAGGCATAACAAGATAGGCTCTTTATTACTGTCACAAATATTTGAAAGGTACAATCTTGACTGCAAAAGTAACAACATTTATTTTCCTATTTGGCATCATATTGGAAGAAGGTGGAGAGGTTCACATGCACTATATAAGGGAACAAGTGCACAAAAAGACCATCACACTACATTACTTCCCTACATAGGAGAATATTGGGGACATTTTTTTACAAATTATTTCACTTATAATAGATTTGTTTATCTCATATCTCTACTTGGTGTGATGGATTGGTTTAGTTCCCTATTATTCAATTATTATTATTATTATTATTATTTTTGGTGGTGGGGGGGGGTTGGTGTGGTGTCCCATGAGGTTTTCCCCATTTCCTTATTTGTTGAGTAGTTTTTTTTTCATTATTGTTGTATGGCTGAACTTTTTTCTCAGTTTCCAGGGCCTAGGTTGTCCAAGTTTGGATTAAGGGGGGTGTTATAATTATTATAATCCTCCCTTGTCCACCATAGCGTAGTTTATCAGTTTCTAGATTATGATGATGTTGTCACTTTATTAGTGTCATGGAGAATTTATTTGGGGCCCACCTACCACTTGTTGCACCATCATGCATGAGTTTAGGAGCTCTAGAGACGAATCCCTAGATTTTAGGAGCCCACTTTGAGTTACAGGAGTTCCAACCTTAGTTCACCCTAGTTAGTGTTGAGTCATGTTCTAATGGGACACATTCACTTCACTCTCAGTTAGTAGTGTGTCTCCTTTGCATTATTTTAGGAATAAGGCGCCTTTGCTCACCTACCATGGCCAATTAATTTAATGTTCATTGTTTCAATTGTTTGGAGTTGCACTAGTGATTCTTTAATGGTGATTTTACCAAATTTAGTTATGTCTAGAGTCATGGATTTGAATCACTCCTAGAGTATTTGAATATACTTTAGTGTATTACAGATGTATTACATACATATTAATGATTAACTTGCATATCTATTTCTATCAAATTTGTATTTCCTATCTACTTAATTCCACTATGCATGTTTATTAATTATAACATTGTAATTCATCCTTCTTCATACTTCTTTCACAGTAAGATTCAATTCAGCCTAAAGATCTGGTGGAATTGATAATTTTACAGTGGCCTTGCCATGTCATCTTTGGAAATCCACCTTAGGCTTCATGTGTCCAAGGCACATACTCACTGAAATCCTACTTGTCCTCCATGTCAAATCACTAGACCACCTTATTGCTTGTGGTTTTATGACAATGATAAGAAGTTTTATGACGCCACTAGTCCAACAATGGTGGTTTCCCAGTAACTAGGCAGTGGTTTTATAGCACCAAATTTCCCATTTTCATGTGACATACTATATAGGATCACTTTACCTTACGTGAATGGTAAGTATAATAATCCATTAATTGCATGATTCAATCCTATCCGCTCACAGTAGGTTCCCCAAATTAAACCTCATGCAATTTTATTTCTTGTAAATGATGTTGATCACGCCGCTCACACTTGCTCGATGAATTTAAACCATTCATAGTAGGTACCTTGGATTAAATCCTAATTAATTACAATATATGTTAATGGAAAATATCTAGTGATCCAACATATGCAATGCAATATGATCTATTTTTGCATTACTCCCTCAGGTAAACATTGATCTTTTCAACTTTTTTATGATTGGTCTAGATATTCCTTGGGAGCCTGCTCAAGTTGATCTCAACCATCCACGGTAGACCTCGAGTATGATTACCTCCGAATTGGATCCACTTGGGTACCAACTGTTCATTTTTTCCTTGCCATCTATGCACTCTATCTAATGTGGTTGGTCCAAGTCACATCCTTTTTCATGTGGCACCTCCACGTCACCTTAACAACATGGAATTAGTCGGGTCCACCACCATTTTTCCAAATTTATCATATTTAATACTGTAAGTTCCATGACCAGTGGTTTTAAATATTACACTATTGGATCACTTAATCCATTTAGACATTGGTTTTATAATAACCATGCATTATCCATGCCATGCATTAAAATTGAGTCTCCTAACACCTAGTTGACATTGTTCACCACCTAGAGTTTGAATTTTGTCATCATTGGACTCATTTACCCACTCATGCACCTTGTCCTTGTCCAACAGGTGTTTATTATCCTTCATGTAGGGATTTAGGAGTAATTTAAGTCAATTCCTACAATCAAGGCACCTTGTCTTTCAGTTAGGCCTAGTTAACTAACTAGTCTTCCAAGATTCCATGAGATAAGTAATGGCAGGCCACTTTGACCACTACAAGTCATCCCATGTGCCCCCATATTCCTAATTTTACTCCCTAGTGTCTCCCGCATGTGCCATGCACAATTAGGTATTTTGGTCATAATTAGTCACTTGAGGTTGTCTGGAGATTGATCTTAATGCAAATTAAGCCTATATCTTAGTGGAATTCGAATCTCTCCTTATAATTTCTAATTCTTATCGATGTAAATATATTTTTATTCCCACATCTTATGGATAAATAATATTTAAACTTATCTCATTCTGAGTTCTATTCACTAATATCTAAACTTATCTCATTCTGAGTTTTGTTCACTAGTTATTTTCCAACAACATTTATTCTCTAATTTTCTGTAGAATTTGCAAGTTTTGTGATAATAGTTTTTGTTGTTGGTGATCCTACTGTGTAAATTTTTACATGGTATTAGAGACATTGCATCTGTATGAAATATCATATATCTCCATTGATGCACCAAAATCAGTTGGGTTTCCACATAAATCATGGCATCCTTTCCTTGTAGCCATTGAAGCAATCCTTTGGAGACTTGACAGGTGTGATAGACCCCGAGAATGTGATCAATGTTGAGGTAGAGGTGAAGAGTGTTAATCTAATCTATTCTCCTAAGTGTTTCTCTTTCATATTACATATTCTAGGCTCTAAAAAGTGTAGCTATTGAATATGGATCAATCCCATCAAATTTTCCTTACACCATTCAACTACTTTGATTGGAAGGAATAAATGGTAATCCTCATGAGACTCAAAGGTATCTATAAGGTCACCACGGGCATAGAGAATGATCCTAATTCAAAAGTTGAGAAGGAAAATCGATACAATATATTGAATTAGGAATATGGGTTAATCTATTTTAGTACCTCTATGGAGATGTTATTCCACCTTGATGGTTTGACTACTCCAAACCAAGTTTGGAGTAAGTTCAAATCTATATTTGGAAATTTGATGAGATGAGAGGCCATCATATTAAGAATGAGTTGGTTGCACTAAGCCCCAATAGATTTTATTTTATTCCTAATTTTTTTACAAAGTTAAATTCACTTGTTCTTCAGCTAAAGCAGTGTGGAATTGAGAAGAAGGAAGAACAATTCGTCCTTTCCATTCTTTTGAAGTTAGGGACTGAATTCTCAATTTTTGTTTCAACATTTCATGAAACCAAGATTGTTGTTCAAAATTAGAGGATGCCCACTTTAGAATAGTTAATGGATTCACTCACCTAGGAGCATGGAAAGCTTATCCAAATGGTTTCCATCAAACCTTCGAAATACCAAGCACTTGCTGTTGGTGATTCAAAGAAAGCTAAGGGAATGAAGTATACCAAAGAGAAGAAGAAACACGATTCCAAAAAGGAGAAGCTGAAACCACCTACAGAGAATTAAAATTCTTAGAAGGATATGTAGAAGTGTAATAAGAAGAATTCAAAATGATCCTACTGTGGGAGAGTATTTTATCGAGAGAGTTATTGCATGAAGAAGCCATCGATATGATGTCTTATATTATTGAGAAGAATAATCTCCATGTCCTAGACAATGCCAAAAGAAAGGAAGCAAGCTTAAGCAATGAAGATAAGGAGAGGTGTCATGATTTAAAGGCATGTGTTTTGGCCTCCACATCATTCATCATAGAATATGGCACATCTAGACATATGGAAGCCTCAAAATAATCCTTTACGGTATTTGAATCCTTTGGTGGTCCTCCAATTGTGATGGGAGACAATTTAGAAGTTCCTTCAAAAGGTAGAGGTCGAATTCAAATGAAGAATAGAAGCTTAAGCAATGTGTTGCTTGTTCCTGACCTATGTGAAAATTTATTCTTCATATATCAGATGACTCACACTATAATTCTAAATAGATTCACCTTCACCTTTGATGAAGTGGAAATTGTAGAAACTTCTACCGAAAAAATAATAGTAATGGGAGTTGTAGACCACCACTCCAAGGTATACAAATTCTCTCATTTTTTCCATATTCTTCTTAAAATTCTCTACTGACTCATGCCAATGATACCATAAAGTTAATTCATGAGATATTTTCCCATCTTAACTTCATATATTTGCATGATATGAACAAGTTCTCAAAGGTTGAAGGGTTGCCTCAAATTAAGTTTGCATAAGGCACTTGTCAAGGCTACATTATGGGCAAGCATACAAAGCATATATTTGAGAAGAGAAAATATGAGAGAGTTGTTGCACCACTCGATATGGTCCATTTAGAAGTCACTAGTCCATTTCCCACATTGTCACTCATTAATTCTAAGTATGACCTTACTTTCATAGAAGACTACACTATATTTTGTTGGGTGTACTTTCTAAAAAATAAGTCAGAAGTATTTGAGATTTTTCCAATGTTTAAAGCTTTTTTTGAGAACTTTTATGGGATAAGGACAAAATTTCGTAGGACTAATAATGGTAGTGAGTATATCAAGAAGGATCTTCTGCAATTCTATGCAAAGTAGGACATCAATATGCAACACTCCATTCCCTACACACCACAACAAATGGTGTAGCATAAAAATAGGACATCAAAAGAGATGGCTTATTACATGATGGAGTCCAAATAAATTTCTATGAGACTTTGTGATGAATCTATATATTGTGCATCCCATATTAAGGATATGGTGTGTCATAAGGAATTGGAATTACTTTTGAAGCATGGGTGGGACACAAACTGGATGTGTCTTATTTCATGATTTTTGGCTCAAAGGCATGGACACGAATTCCTTTAGAGAAAAGGAAAGCATTGCAGCCACAAAGTCAGCCTTGTATACTTGTTGGATATGCATAGAATTCCAAATGTTATAATCTATTTGACCTTTCCACTCACAAAATCATCATCGAAAGGAGTGCCCAAATCAAAGAGGAGCCTTTGTAGACTAACTCAATGGAAGAAGGTGAATGTTCAAACTCCCAACTCGATAATGTAAGTGATACTTTCAGTGAGTTATATGATTTTGAGTTTCATGATGAAATTAAGGATGATATTTCTATTCCCAAACCACCCTCAAGGCCCAAGTGGGATGAAAATACACTTCACTTTGCTGGTAGTCTTGTAGGATATCCTAGAGAAACTAGGAAAACTAGGAGTCAATTCAAGGATGCACAATGTTCTCTCTCAGTCAATGATCCTCATTTTCCTGAAACATTTTATCTAATGTTAGGATTAGACCCATATTCATATGCTGAAGCATCCAAATATCCAAGGTGGCAAGAAATCATGGATGAGGAGTTTAATTCCCTTTAGAAAAATTGCACTTAGGAGCTAGTCTCCCTTCCTCCTGATAGGAAATTAGTGTAATGTAAATGGATCTATAATAATAAAGTGGTTTTTTCTGATAATTCAATTAAATATAAGGAAATTCTGGTTTAAAAAGGATATTACCAGATCCATATCCTTGATCAGATTGAAACCGTTGCACTAGTAGCAAAAATGGACTTAATCAGGCAAGTTTTATCCATTGCATCATCCAAAATTCGGGAGGTCCACCACATGGATGTGAAAAGTTTCTTTCTCTATGGGGACATCGATGAACAAATAAACATGCAAAAACATGAAGGTTAAGTGAATGATGCATCTCTGTTTTCAAGTTAAACAAATCCTTATATGGCCTCAAGAAGGCACCCAAGGCATGGTATGCCAAAATGGATAGTTTCCTACTATCTCAAAACTTTTTAAGGATTAAATATGATTCAAATGTGTATTTGCAGGATATTGGTGATTCAATCTTGGTTATAGTACTACCCGTTGATTATCTTTTGATTTTGGGAATTTGCATAGAAAAAAAATCCTAAAACTAAAAATGCTTTGAAGCATGCTTTCTCAATGGTTGATCTAGGAATATTGAGACAATTTATTGGGACAGAAATTGAATAGTATTCTTAAGGGATAAATCTATATCAATACAAATATATTTCAGACCTAAAAAGAAAATTTCAAAATGTCAGATTGCAAGATTTCCCAGTCTCCATTCCTCTCTAGTATCAAGCTAGAAGATGGTGATTCTACACCTTTAGTGAACTGTACTTTGTACTAGAAATTAATTGGTAGTTTGTTGTACTTGACACATAAAATACCTAATATATAATTTGTTGTTATCTTAGTTTCAAGATACATGCATCAGCCTCATGATATTCATTGGAAGGTTGCCAAAATAATTCTACATTATGTGCAAGGTACTAAGCTTCATCGTTTACACTATGTTTCCCACTCATCTCTTGATCCCATTGGTTTCACTGGCTCCGATTGGGATGGAGGTATTTATGATCATAAATCAACTTCATATTTTTTTCTTTCTTTCATGGTGGTGGACCCATATGTTTTTCAAGCAAGAAACATAGTTTCATTTAAGTCTCCTCGGCAGAGGATGAATACAGAGGAGTTGTAAATGCAACAACTCAATGTTTTTGGCTAGTGGGAATTGTTTCCAAATTTAGTATTAGATTCAACAACCCTAGAGTCATTTGGTGTGACAACCAAAGTGAAATAATAATTTCTTCATATTATGTATAGAGGCGGTGGACAAAACACATTCAAGTTCACATGAATTACATTTGAGGACTAGTGCATGACAAGACAATCAAGTTGCAGTATTGTCCTTCATCCGATCAAACAACTGATATATTCACAAAATGTTTCTCCAAGAATACATTGATCCATCTTGAATATTTTATTGGGGTGGTTGAATAGATGGTGAAGGATGATTTTAAAAACAAAATCATGTCTTGTTCATGTCAATATTTTGAAGGGAATTTTTTCCCCTGTGTGGTTTTATTCCTTACTTGATCCGAATTTATGTGGGAACAAAATGAAAGAATAGATAGATAATAATAAACATAGCCATATTGAAAAGATAACAGAGATACAGTAAACACATATTCTATTAAATAGCGGAAATAGAACATACTGTAAATACAACAGCTAGAATGGTGGTAGCTATCTCTAAGAAGAGATGTGGATTTTATGCTCATATGTTCCAAGCTGAATAAAAAATGAGGCCAAAGGGCCTATTTATAATAATCATGACAGTGAGAACCCCAAAATTCCAAAACAAAACCCTAGAAGATGAACTGTCATAAAGTTTGCGTCCCCAAGGTGGTTAGTTGAACAATCAACTTCCTGTGGTCATGACTTTTGCATATGATCTCCGATTTTGGCACTTGATAGCCCATTACAAAGGTATATCTGAGATTTACATCTTTTGATAGGAGATAAAAGTATTTTGTCAGCAACTAGTAAGCCCTCCCAAATCTCCAAAAAATTTCATTTAGGGCCTCAAAACAACCCCAAAATTTTGGGACTCAACAAAACCGTAAAAAACTAACTAGGAAATTTCCACAATGGACAATTGTTTTGAGCCAGTGGAATAGGTGGGTGGCCACCGATCTCCATCTGGATCATTAATTCAGTTGTATTGAACAAATAAAAGTTTTTTTGTAAAAACGGTGAGCAAGCCTTTGTTGTTGGGCCCTAGTTTGTTTTATTTTCACAAGTCAGGATTAAGAGGGGGTGTTGGAGCACTTAATCCATCTAGACAATGGTTATATATTATACATGCATTAGCCATGCAAAACCATGCATTAAAAATTGAGTCTCCTAGCACCTAGTCCACATTGTTGACCACCTAGAGTTTGAATTTTGTCATCATTGGCCTGATTTACCCACTCATATGCCTTATCCTTGTCCAATAGGTTTTTATGCTCCCCCATGCATGGATTTAGGTGTCATTTAAGCTAGTTCCTACAATCAAGGCACCATGTCTTCCAGTTATGCCTAGTTAATTGACTCGTCTTCATAGATTTCGTGAGATAAGTAATGGTGGGAAACTTTGACCACTCTAAGTAAAACCATGCACCCCCATATTCCTAATTTTACTCCATAATGTCTCCCATATGCACCATGCACAGTCACTTAAGTGGTTTGGGTCATAATTAGTCACTTAAGGTTGTCTAGAGATGGATTTTAATGCAAATTAATATTGTATTCTTATTGGAATTCAAATGTCTCCTGAGAATTTTGAATTCTTCTTGATGTAAATATATTTATATTCCCACATCTTGTGGATGCATAATATTGAATATTATCTCATACTGAGTCTTGTTCACTTGTTATTTTCCAGCAACATTTCGTCTCTAATTTTCTATAGAATTTGCAAGTTTTGTGAGGATAGTTTTTGTTGTTGGTGATCCTACTATGAAAATTTTTACATACACTTGGCACTTTTATTTTGGAATATGGACTTTAGTTCTTAACACTTGGCATCCTCTGTACAACCTATCTTTTTTCAACTACCTTGTGACTTTTCATTAATACAGGCTTTTGTCAACTACCACAATGCCTTTTTTTCTCTAGTTTGTTGCGGATCTTGATGATGGCACTTCTACTAGATTCCATTCTATGAAAAAATTCTTTAAGTTGTTCCTGAGAAACCTTTGGTGTGACAATATCTAGCCCATGTATTCCTAGTGTTGCAACTTCATCTTTGATACCATTTGTAATGTCCCCATCCATCATTTTTCCCACAGGAGGGTATTTGTGAATTCCATGACTATAGATTTTGCCCCAATGACCATAATACAAATTTATAAACGAAATATGCATGTGCCAATTCATGAATGTAAAACAAAAGGGGGAGAAAAATTGTATCCACACCTACACATTATGCATAAACAAGCATATTATTATGGTAAATAAAAAAACATCATTCCACATTCACTGTTGAAAGAATAATTATCTTTTAACAAAAAAGATCCAAGAAACTAAATGTGTAAGTAATTTCCCACCCAACCATAGGTATCAACAACATATAACATCCCCAAACTGAGCTATGAGGCCAAAAGGGTGAAGGAAACACATACATGATTTTCCCTCTTCCCAAAATCCATTAGCTCTCATGCTTATCCAAATTTCTCACCACTGATCAACTACATCGATCTCACTTAACCGTCCCAACAATGGCACTCTCTTTTGTATCCCCACAAAACACAAGGAATAAATTTTCGTTCATTAATCCACAATTCCCTTAGGAAATCCAACCCTTATAGTGCTTACCAGTATCTGTAGAAAGAGTCCAACTTGTTATATGTTGTTGCAGAATGGCTTGTAACATCAATCCATGGACTCTTAAGCATTTATGAGTAGAAAAACATAATGGTTAAAGGTTCCTATCTTTCCCAACCTTTATGCTCACCTACAACAATCTCCTTTCCTCTAATATTTGCATTTTTTCATCCACAATTTGAATTTTTGGTTGTTTTCACAGTTTTATATGGTAATGGAAATAGAGAAAACAACTACTAGAGAAGCTCTACGTAGTGCACAAAAAATATACATGAGAATGAATTGTAGACTCCAAAGGAGATGAGAGGATGGTGAAAAGAAAACTACCATAACTTTTCACAATAGAAGAAAGGACTCTTACAACTTTCATAGAAGTATATTCACCCCATGCTTCCATAAGTACATGAGGATTATTTTCCCACCAACCTCACACATGTGTTCAATGATTGGATTTAATAAGTAAAAATGAAGCAATTGTCTCATTTAAGGAACACGATAGAAAATGGATGAGTTCTAACGTTGACACTCGACAATAGAGGATTTAATCTCCTATAGGGCCCATATCCTATACTAGCATATTTACATAATTACATACTATAATATTTACATAATTTGATTTAATACATTTAAAGGGTTAAAACTAGGGGTATTACAACATTTCTTGGAGCATGGGAGATTGGAAGGGAGAAAACAATATCACACCTTGGTAAGATAGTAGAAACATTTTTTTTGTCATTTTAAAATTGTTTTAAATGTTTTAATACTTCAATATAATTAATTATATTTATTTATTTGTAATTACAAAGATAAGAGTGTCATTTATTGGAATTCAAGAGGATACAATTTCTAGTAGAGATATTGAGGGTGACAAAACTAAGGTTGATAATATGGAAGAAAATGACATTAGTATCATTGAGAATGAAGAGATAAATAGGTGGATCCATAATACCCTTTTTCCACAGGTAATAACTTACCCCTGGATGATATCTATGCATTATTCATGATGTACCTCTATTTTTTTTATCAGTAAGCAGAGTGTCCTTCTATTACTTGAAAGTTAACATAATACAAAATAGTGGTACATATAGTCACAGCAAGCTGGAAAGTTAAAGCATGGCCTGATTGTTATCAGATAAGTGCCCGATATACTACCAACTCATGGCCAGACAACCTACACAATATGAAAAAATATCCCACATAAAACTAGCATGTCACCCCCCATACCCAAGTCTACGTAGAGAATGAAAATTCATATGTCTTAGAACCATAAACAGTAGAAACAAACATGATAAATAGTAAAACTTAGAGCCTTAAACAAAAGAGTTAAATGGAAGACTAGAGAAGAGAAACAACCCCTCCATAACAAACATACACAACATCCAGGAACGTCACCCGTCACTTGGCAGGGGGTTCATGGAGAGGAGAAGCCCGCTCCTCCCTCGGATGATCTATGTAATCCTCAGTAGTTGTCTCAAGCAGACAGAATCCCACTACACTAGCTTGTTTCCCACCTTTGATCATTTGAAGTGACTCTCTAATGCATTTAGCCAACTGCAGCCTCACTTTAATGTCCCATTCCAAGAGAATTGCACAACCCAGAAAAGGATTGGTAGCAAGAGGCATTCCTTGGTGGGATTCATATTCCCGAAGTAGGGAAACCTCCCTATGTGCAATTTGGGCTTCCAGCAGAGCCGAGGTTTCTGCCATATATTGCACCCCCCAATTAAAAGCTAGGGGAACTGGGGCTTCCAATGCCATCAGATATTTCTAAGAGGAGCCTTCAATCGGCCGACCCTCATATTCTACCCTCAAATTTGCACCATGGAAACCATGAACTCTCCATTGCAGTGCCATTAAATGACTAACCAGAGCACCCAAGGATCTAATGCTTGCATACTGCAGCCTCCTGTTCACAAAGTTGATAATATAAGGTGCTAACATTCCTTCCCCGGTGGGGGTATTTAAGGAATCTCTAGGCAACCAAAGGAGGGATAATGTGCTCGTGGGACATACGTGAACTCCAACCTTCATGCGAGCCAGTTTCTCTACACTAAAATATCTATACTACCTAATCAGATTCAGATCATTGAAGCCTTCATGCTCGCTTGTGTGATCTTGGATAGGGTTATCCATTTTATTTGGAGGTGTAAGACCCTCCTACCTACATTCAGCATGATGGTGAACTCCCATGGTAAGGCCAATGGTTTTCCTAAAAAGGAAATTACATCCAAATGCTCCAGACGCGCTAGAGATGGATTGAGGTAAGCGCAGTTAAAGAGGGCAAGACAAAGGACTATCCCCAATGGATCTGTGCGTCGTGTCATTATATAATGGTGTCATTTTTTTTGCTTCGCCACTTGTCTTGTCATTATGAGTTGATGTTGGATCGAGCATGGCAATGACGTGTGGGATCACCAGCTCCTCCTGGATCCGTTCACCTTTAGCTACCATCGTACCCTCCTCCGGATTGGATGAATGAAACCACCTATCTCGGGCACGTACCATTCATGAGGCTAATGAGATAATACATGGTGTGAGCGCATGAGAGGATGTGTATCATCACAGGAGGTTATTTCCTGTCCCTTGTGATGTCATTTGGCATCCTGACATGGATTTTCATGATGTTTAACATATGTATCAGTCGCCATGTGTCCATTATCTCTTTTCATCAGCTACTCACGTCTCTACCACAGAACATGGTCACCTAAATTTGAACTATGTTCTGTATGGAAGGAAATTCATTTCCTGACCCCTACATTCACTAACACATCCACTACCTTATTCCTGCTTCACCGAATGTGGGTAAATTGTATAGCCCAAGTGGCAACTAATAGTCGCTTAAGTTCTGATAGTCGTCTTTCCCATTTCCAATTCCTTGAGACCTTGGAAATGGCAGATCCTTGTTGGATTCTTTGTGCTATGGATATGATAGTGAAGGAATCCCCCTCCAACACCAAGGGTGCCCATTTTTGTTTTAATTCCCACTTTAATCCGCTTACTAGTCCTTCCAGTTCAGCCATGTTGTTGGTGTTTGTTAGGTAAAACGAGCAACAATATATAACAATATGCCAGAAAATAAACATTGCAAGCAACATTCAAGATAGACACACAATATACCCTAGAAACCTCATGCGGGGAAAACTAACACCAATGAAGATCTTCATTACATTGCCAAAACCGACCATCTAGGCCAAGTGAGCTAGCCACTACTCACCTCCAGGACACTATACAATGGAGCCTCCTCAAGCCTTATAAAGGCTTAATCACATGCAATACCATGGGACAACACCATGGGCTACAACAAACCATGTACCCAAACCATGTACTAGACCTAGACCACCTTTGACTCAATCTCAAGTGAAGGTTAACCCTAACAGTCTTTTCTCCTATGTCCCCCCAAAATACGTTGATCACCTTTCCTTCTGAATTCCTAATCGTAACACCATATTCCACTGGTCTTGGGTTTCCTTTAGCTGCTCCATCAAAATTCAATTTAAATGAGCCGGTCGTCGGTCGTTGCCAAGAGTTAGGACTGCGAGGTGGTGCATTCAATGCTCACAAGCATTCCTTGTTTCCAGGTACGTTGTAGATACCCCAATCATTTAGTATTTTTCATTTTGTTGTGTCTGCTTTAATAGCTTCCTGAGTGCATCATCTTAGGCTTAAATTTTCCTTTATATGAATTTCAATTAGATCCCATACCTCCTCTTTATGGCAGAGCTTGTCCTTGAATATTCTTTTGTTCCTCTCTTTTCAGATTTCCCAGACAACGAATCCTGGGAATAGTTCCCAAACCCCATTCAAAATCTCAAATTTGAAGACCTGGTGAGGCCAGTTGGGTATTGTTATATCTGGACACCCATTATGTCTAGAATTTTTCCTGAACTTTGTTGCTCCTTTCTCCCAAAGGGCGGATGGAATAAAACATTCATCAAGAAGATTGTTAATAGTTTTAGTAGCAACTTTGCATAGGCTACATCTTGATGGTCCTATCATCCCATGTACCTAAAGATTGTCCCAAGTAAGGATGCGCTTCCTGAGGAGTAACCAATTGAAAGACACCACCTTTAGCCACAATTTCCCACCCAAAATATTCTACCACTTCATCTCCTTCTCCATTCTATGAGTTTCCATCAAAAGTCCCATTGCCTCTTTGATGTTGAATTTTTTGTGTTGGAATAGCCCCATCAAATGTTGTCTGACCCAGACACCTTTGGGATCCTTCTTTTGCACAATTCCTCATAGAAATCTTCAATATTATCCTCAGGGATGCAACCTTTCCACCACGACTTTGGTTTCCATGTCCTGAACTAGGTATCTGTTGAAAGAGGGTAACAAAAATCATGCACCTGCTCCAGCAGGCTATTTTGAATATAGTGTAGTAGATATGAGATATCGTCTCGATTAGCGAAATAGGAATATTTTTGCCATGCATCCTGAGAGAAAGATGTTGACATTCTGTCTCTAACTTCCCAAAAGCTATGGTGTTGGATGAGCCCTCTATTTTCTTTGGCAAGCTTCTAGATACTTGAACCTAGGAGATCTTCGCCAAATTGAATAATTTGTTGTTTCAGCCATTGAGGCGCATATTTTTTATGCCACGGCTTCGCCCAAGGTTCCTTTGAGTGAGAAATCCATTTCCACCAGATTTTTTCCCTCGAGACTCTATTTATGCTGGCCGGGTCCTTGAGTCCTAGCCCCTTGACATCCTTTGGTTTACACAGAGTATGCCAATTGACCAAATCCCATTTCCTATGCCCTTCTGTTCCCCCCCCCTGCCTACAAAAATTTCCTTTGGATGTTTCGAATTTGTTTTAGCACTGATTTGGGAGCGGCCAAAACGAAGAAGAGGTACAAAGGCATGGCTTAGAGTACTAACTTGACCAGAATTATTCTGCTTGGGAGATTAGGAGCCCTATAGGTCCATTAACTGATATTTTGCTTGAGTTTATCCAATAAATCCTTCCAGGATATTTGTTTTATAGTGGATTCAGCTAAAGGAGCACCGAGATATTTGGAAGGTAGAACACCTTCCAAAAATTCCAGGATTCTGAGGATGTTTTGTCGTGTGATTTTTGGGGTGTTGAAAAAGTACACCTGAGACTTCTCATTATTTATTTCCATCCCACTGGCCTCCATAAAAGTGTCTAAACCCTTCTTTATGCCACTAGCTTCCTGAGCAGTGGATGGACCTATCAGCATTGTATCATCAACAAATTGTTGATGAGTCTATAGTTCCAGCTCTTCGTTGAAGTTGAGCCCTCCAATCTAATCCTTGTTGCGCATGTCCTTGAGCATGCGACCTCTTCTGCAATGATGATGAACATAAAAGGAGATAAGGGATCTCCCCAATGTATTCCCCGTGAGGTTGGGAAGGGCTGTGAGGGAGTCTCACTAACCAGAATTGAGAAGAAATCAGAAGAGACTAGATTCATCACCCACTTGATCCATTGATCCAAAAATCCAAATGTCCCAAGGATTCCTCCCAAGAATTATCGATTTAATTTGTTATATGCTTTTGAAAGGTCAAGTTTCAGCAACATGCCTGTGATCTTTTCCGTTTTTAGGGAATGAATGGTTTCATGCACTGGGATGATGACATCCATTATCTGTCGCCCTTCGACAAAATCAGATTGTTCAGGTGATATGAGCAGTGGGAGCAGGCTTCAAAGCCTGTTGGCTATGACCTTGGAAATAATCTTGTAGATGGCATTGCATAAAGCAATCAATCTGAGTTTCCCAAGTTCCTCCATGCAATTTTCTTTTGGAATGAGCATGAGGAAAGTGACGTTGAGGGCTTTCAGAATGCTACCCATCTTTCTTGAATCCTCAACAAGAGCCCACACTTCCTCTTTCAACCAATCCCAACAAGAATGAAATAAATTTGTTTTGAACCCATCAGGTCTTGGGAATTTATCAGTAGCCATTTGCTTGACTGCTCCCTCTACTTTGTCCATCTCAATCGGCTTCATAAGAAAAAAGTTGTGTTCATTAGTGATGACCCTTGGGATGTGCCACAGGACCTTGGTCTGAGCCTCATTTCTATCATGGTCATGATCCTCCAGAAGGTCAGCTAAGAATTCGTTCAGGGTAACTTTCAGTCCCTCTTGGGTTTCCGCATGTGTTTCGTCCACTCTTTTTAGCCTCACCATGCGATTACCATGCCGGTTTTGGATGGATGATTTATGGAAGAACCTAGTTTGTGTACTTCTTCCTCTTGGAGCCACTTGATTCTTGATTTCTGATTCCATAGGATTTCCTCCTATTTCTCTCTTAAGCTAAATTCTTGAAACATGGTTTTCTCCTAAGCTCTTACCTCCTCAATGAATCCCTGTTGCATGCCTCTCTGCTGAACCTCCTGAATCTTCTGGTCCAACTGCCTTTTCTCTTGGAATATGTTCCCAAATGATTCTATATTCCATCGTTTAATTTTTCCTTTTAGAAGCTTGAGTTTTTGTTGGAAAGAATACATGATCATACCTTTGATGGGGGGAATGTGCGCCCACCATTTCTTGAGTTTCTCTAGGAATTCAGGGTGAAGGATCCAAAACTTTTCAAAACGAAAGGGTCTCCGAAGCTTCACCCCAATTCTCTCCCAATCCAGAATTACTGACTAGTGGTTCGAACCAGCCAAGGGAAGTACCACGATTGTCAGTTCTCCCCCTTCCATGATAATAGATTCTGAAACCAAAAAGCGGTCTAAGCTGCATGTGATGCTTCTGTTCCCCGCTCTCTTATTATTCTAGGTGTATATACCATTGTACGTTCTGACATCAACCAGATCGAGGGTTGCAATAACTCCATTAAAGTGATCATTGATAGGGTTTAACTATCATATTCCTCCTTTTTTCTCATCTAGGATTCTGATCTAGTTGAAGTCCCCTCCTAGAATCCAGGGATGCAACCAACCTTCGTCTTTAAAGTATGAAGGGAGTCCAAATAAATTAGTTTCAGATTGGCTCGGGATGGGCCATAATTATTGGAAATGAATCACTGAGCCCGTGTTCCCATTACCTTAAAAGACACTGAAAGAGAAAACTACGAGGCAAGAATGTCTGTAAGGAAAACCTCCCTCAGATTCCAAATGATGCCTATCCCTTCAGCTGCTCTTCTGGCATCTATAGAAACTATTTCGCTGGTGTTCCATACTGTCTTTACTATTGCTTTGAGTTCTTCTTCCAAACATTTAGTTTCTTGAAGAAGAACTATAACCATATTTTTACTTTCTATTTTCCTTCTTAGAAGATGAATCTTTAGGGGGTTGTTACATCTTATTATGTTCCAAAATGTGATCTGCATCTTATAACTGCTTGGGGGAAGAAGTTAGGGTTGCATCTATGGTTGGATATTGCCCCGAGGCCACAAGCTTTGCCCCTATCAGTTGAATTTGCTGAACATTGTTGTGTTTCCCTCACTTCTCTCTTCCGCCTTTCTTTTTTCTATCTGGGTCCTTGAGAGATTCCACAGCTATTCCAAGGTGCTTAAAGTTTTTGGTCTTTATAATGCATTTCTCTAATAGGGATACCTGTTGAGGAGTAACATGGTTCAGGATTTTGTCTGAACATGCTGCCTCCAGTCCTTCTAGATCCAGTTATCCTATCTCCATCTCTTCCCCTTCTTGGTCTGGAATTGGGTTCTCCTCCCTTGTTATTTCCATGTCGTATTTTTGGATCTGGACTTTTGAAGATGGGGGTGGCTCTAGATCTTGAATTTCTAGGATCTGCCCTTATCTCTGGGTTTCAACCACCTTTTCAGGTTGAAGGGCTTTGAACCAGTTATGGGTCTGAACTTTCTTGTGAATCTCTAAACCGACTACTTTCTTGGCCAATCTTTTCTTGGTGGCTACCTTGGTAAATCCTTCTACATCTTTTCCTTCTTGAGCAATAGTGCCTCTAGGTTTTTTATTTAGAGGGTAGTCACAAAAAAAGTCCATGTTCATGGCATCGCCTGCAATGGAAAGGGATCTGTTCATAATCGATCGCTTGGAACCATTCATCATCATCCTAGGATAACTCAATCCCGTTGGGTAGATCTTGAGATATATCCAGGTAAAGACATATCCTGGCATAAGAAGTATATCACATCCATTTAGTTTGCTCTGATACTTTTACAAATATTCCCAACGTATTACCAATATCTATGAGGATTTCTTCTTTCTAGGATTCTGAGGGTAAGGAATACAAATGGATCCATACCGGGGCTATTGTTAGGTTTTCCTTTTCTGGGTTAAAAAGCTCTTTCCATGGTCTGAGGAAAAGGCCGACTGAATTAAAGAAGTATGGCCCATTATCAAAGATTCTAGATCGGTCCGCTTCATTGAAGAAAATGATCGTGAAAAAACCTTTTGCACCCAGTTGCAGGTCATAATGGCCCTAGGGCTTCTAGGTTGTGTTGATCCACCACACTAGGGTCTTCTCTCTCGGCCATATTCCAACGAATTTTTCGATGAGAGCATGACCTTTCATATACTGAATATCCTCACAAACACGGTCCGAACAGATCTAGAGCTTTGGAACCGTTTTAGACTTTAACAAATTGTGTTTCGATTTTCGAGTTTCCCCGGTCGGGGTTGCATCTTTGGTAATTCTACTCGTCCCTTCTCCTCCCTTCCTCGAGTGGAGATCTGGGACTAATACCGCCACTTTTCCTTTCTCCTCCCTTCCTCGAGTGGAGATTTGTCATCTCTGTGAGAATAAAAACATTGAAGATGAAAACCACTTCCTCTTAGAGTGCACTGCGTACACCCACATTAGATCTCAGATGAAAACCACTTCCTCTTAGAGTGCACTGCGTACACCCACATTAGATCTCAGTTTCATAATCTTTATTGCAATACCGACCTTCCTAGCCTTTTAACTTGTCAAAATTATAGTGAGCTTGGGACGCTTCTCACCAAGCTCTTTGAGCATAGGAAAACAATTTTAAAGCAAACTAATTAATTTGTTTCTTTAGGTCCGATAAACCAAAATTTGGTCTGAATAGACGTTAACCATCATCATCATCATCATCAAATATTTTGTATATAAATATAAATTTTTCTTTAATTTTGTGATTATAATATATAAGTCTCTAATATCCATTATTTAATATATTGATTTATTTTTTCTTAAAAATTGTTATGTGATATTCTCCTACCATTGTTAAATACTTTACCTGGTATATATCACGAATTTTAAAAGATATAAGATTATAGTATATCACAATTATTATATGTCCTAATAACCATATTATATATTATTATATATTATGGACATTGTGTAATAAAATTAAAATCCCTTAAATGTAGAATTAATAGATTTTGAACTGATTAAATAATCATCAACTTGAAAAACGAAGTCGAGTTTTCAAAGTCCATAAAGTAGTGCCCGATTCATTTAAAGTCACTATCTCTTACGGGAATAAGGGCCCAACTGCAACAAAGTGATTGTTTCTCCAGGTAAAGGTAAAGTGATCCCAAAATCCTAAATATAAAACAGTTATAAGTGAAATGCAAAACTAAACTAAGTGCAACTTACGGAAAAGTATTTTTTATACCTACGATTAAACTATCAAAAATTAATACTAACCTATCTCGATCGAAAGCAAAATTAATATTAAAATCAAGTTCAAATGTGTTCAATAAGTTATGGAGTAAACTTTTTACCCGACCATTTGCACCGATCAGATTACCTGGCTCGTGTGAGCTGTCACATCACGCAATGCTGGTCGTCAGTGAAAATGGTCGAGTAGAAAGTTTACTCCATAAGTTATTCATGTAACAACAAACTCTTAAAACCAAGTTTAAACTTACTACGTAAACCATAAAACAAGTCAGATTTAGGTAACCATTCAATATATGTAAAAATATGACCGATACATAGAGTCAAAAGATGACTATGAAATAAAAGTAATTATTAAACTAAAACAAAATCCAGAATATACCATAAGACCAAATAAGAAACTTGAATCTTCGAAAAAAGGAGACAAACATATGTCCACCCCAATTTTCTCATATTTTCATCATCTATTGACCACAACAGAAGAAACAATACAGAGCTTGAGAAAATAATTTCGTTGAGTTCTATGGTGCGGCTCCCCCTTCTGGGACGAATTTGTGACAAATTAGTCATGCTTTTACTCGAGAATTTACCAAGGAGTGGCAATGTCTTCTACTACAGATTTAAGATTTAATGTTATATAAATAATTGTTTCATAGCCATTTTGCATTTCTGTCTATTTGTTAAACTTTATTTAATGAATAGAAAGCCTCATTTGCGGCACCATCAAGGTTGACCCTTTTTAAATGCGGCACATTACCAGCTTAAAAGAGTGCACAATCTCGGATGCTGATTTTAAGGCTATCCTGGAAATTCAAATAATTTCAGAAATCTCTTCATGCATCGTTACAAAATATTATAGAAAAAGAAACAAAATCTAAAAATTCTGATCATTAAAGAAAAACTGATATGCCATAAAATTAATTCAACATTTCAAATTATATTGGGATAGAAAGATATTTAACTATTAAATTGTATTTTGTAATAATATACAAATGGAAAAAAACTACACGACCAGTAAATATTACTCAATCTTTCTATTTTCTTAAACTGCATGCTTTTATAAACAATAAAATAAAAAAAAATAAAAAAAACAAGATCCAACCCACATATCAAGCTCTGAATCTACAATCCCTAATAGCTAATCTAATCATCACCAACTTCATCGATAGTTTAAAAAACTACCTATTAAAGAGTTGCTTCCTCAGATAATGGGGTAGAAAAATTTTAACTGGATTTGCTTGTAGGTATGTGGACTGATTCACAAGTTCCTAGAATTCCCACATATTTGGTTAGTACTTCATGCATAGTTCTTTATCTTTTTCCACTTTTAATATTGATCTAGGAGATGCTTTTGCATTCCCACATTTTACCTGCACTGAATGTGCACTTTTAGTCCTATTGATCTTTTGGTTATTTGTAGGATATCAATAAAAAATGTGAAGTATTTTATCTATCTACTATTTGTGAAATGTTGCTTACCAAGCAAATCTATGTTTCCAAATTTTGTATTAAAACCTTTTCAAAGTAAACCCTCTTAATACTTGTAAAGCTCCATAGTCTTCTTGAATCACTTTAAAGCAGTTTAGTGACATAAACATGTAATCAGGGATTCTTGATAGTACCACAAAATTATTTACATTTCAAATTATAAGCGGAAATATTTTTACACAAAGATATTTAAGTGTTTATATGAGGAGTGTTAGTTAAATTGCAATAATATGAGGCCCATTCTACAGCCTAATAGGTGGGAGTTGTGTAACTCGTTAGGTGATCATGCTAGAGCCCATATTTGTCTTTTATAAAAAATAACATGTAGGTCAAATTAGATTTAAAATATTTAGAATGGCATATATATAACTAAACAAATTACTTAAATTAAAACCATAAACATTGCATTACACACTTCCTTAACATTTTCAGTCTAAAAAGGATTTACAGCTTGAGAGATTTGATCCCTCTATGCTTTTGGTAGATCCCTTTTAAGATGGATCTATGCTAGTGAATACAACAATCCAATAAGTTCAAATTTCAAAAGAGAAATGCAAGACAAAAATCTAGAGATAATAGAGAGCATACTCCTTTACTTATAGTGATTAAAAACTAGAAACTATGTACATCTGGAAATAGGAATGACTCTAAAAGGAGACAAACAGATCGTTTATGGGTATGCTAACACTAACAAAGTAAGTAATTCACTAATGTTCAATAAAAAATTAAGATTTAATGTTTAATAAAAAATTGTTTTATAACCAATTTGCATTTTTTGTCTTTTTGTTAAACTATTTATATCTTTTTGTTAAACTTTACTTAATACCTTTTCAATTATGCCATCTAATTTATCACATCTAGGATGAAGCAATGAGACAGTTGATATCTCATCTTTGTAACATGAATAGAAAATCTCATTTGGGAGAGCATCAAGCAAAATCCCTTTACCGTAGCCTAATGTGAGCTTTTGATAAAGTAATTTTGCCCTAAGTTTACTTGACCTTTTTTTATCTCAAAGCACTTAACCAATAATCCCAATGAAAAGTGGTGCACTACCCGCCTGAAAGAGTGCACAATCTTGGATGCTGATTTTATGGCCATCCTGGATATTCAAATTATTTCATAACATTTTTCATGCATCATTACAAAATATTATAGAAAAGAGAATACAGAAACATCTTGACCATAAAAGAAAAACTGCCATCCTTGAAAATTAATTCAACATTTCAAATTACATTTGGAGATATTATTACACAAAAGATATTCAAGTGTCCACATTACCTGTATCAATTAAATTATATTTTACAATAATATAAGAATAATATATGAATGAAGAAAAACTGCAACACTACATTTCAAATTACATTTGGAGATATTATTACAGAGAATATATTCAACTGTCCACATTACCTGTGTCAATTAAATTATATTTTGCAATAATATAATAATAATATATGAATAAAGAAAAACTGCAACACTAGTAAATATTACTTAATCTTTTTGTTTTCTTAGTCTTCCTAGTAAAAAAAGAAACAGCAAAATTTTACAGACAATAAAATTCAAAACTATAAAAAACAAAATTATAAAAAACAAGATCAAACCCACATGTCAAACTTTGAATCTACAATCCTAAATAGCTAATCATTAATCCTTAATAGTTTAAAAAATTAGTATGCCCAAATTGTTGTAATGCTTGACTTCTTATGTTTCAATATGCCCAAAATGTTGAAGTGATTTACTTTTTTTAATATGCATTCACATATTTTATTTTACTGAGAATAAAATCCTTTTGAAATAAATCAATGGCTAATTCTCTAATAAAGCATATTTAAGCTCATTTTAAAATAATTTTAAACTGAAGGAGACAAAACGGAATAGGATTTCTTATGTCTGTGTTACCAGAAACGTGACCAGGGTCTGCTTTTCAAACCATCGTTCCGGTTTCTTTGAGGAAGAAACGGTTTCCTAGGAAACTAGCATTTCTCACAACGATTTCAGCAGAAACGATCTTCCTGTTGCTCATCGTTTCAGGGTAAATCCCTATTAATGAATAGTGGGTGGAAAGTTAGCGATCATGTAAATGCTGAATTGATTGAGTATTGAGTGTTGAAGGAAGCCTGCTGCCGGCCTTGTAGAGCCCGTCCGCGTGCATTGAGGATTGAGTGTATCAGTGGAGTTGTTTGCTCATGGGCCAAGGAAGGTAATGTGGCAAGTAAACTATCCTATTATCTTTATAAATGGTTTCCTTTGTTGAGCATCGTGTTTCCTCTCTATGTTTTGACATTATTAATCATCAATGCAGGTAAGATCTGTTTGGTTGGAGAGCGCGTGATCCTTGGTACGATGAGGGCAGTGCCTGTGTCTATGTGTCCCACCACAGCTCCAGCACTGCATAGGTCCCTTATTCCACTCCGTCTGTCCCTTGGGTTGTGTGTGTGATCTCTGCTATCCTATATTTGTGAATGACATTTGTGGTGAATGAATCACCAGCTTTGAATCCCTTCAACGCAGGCTCTCAATTCACCCAACGAATGAATTTGTACAGGTCGCGGTTTGAATCGGACAAGGGCTCTCGATCTCACACGCAACTGCCCCTTCCAGCAGTTCATGACACAAATCGGAATTGTAAGCACCTTCCGCACAGGCGCATAGGAAGCAAGAGCAGAACAGCCGATAATAGCATTACATTCGTTGATCCGTTGGTCCGTGCCATCGTTTGAAACATGGGGCTTCAGCAGCGTAGGCAGAGCAGGAGCGTAGGGGCTTCAACAGCGTGAGGAGCAGACTCGGCGTGAGGCGTGGAGAGCGGTAGCATAGGGGGCAGAGGATTCATTCAGCAAGCAGCAGAGTGAGGGAAGCGTGAGGAGCAGGCAGGCTGAAGGCAGCAGGCAGCTGTGAAGGCATGGATTCACACTTGGCATCACATAGCTTAGGTCAAGTGAAAATTGCTTCTTCAAGCAAAACAGAGAAGTGGGTTTGGGTTAGTGCTAAGCAATTTCAATGTATTTTAAAACGAAGAGCTGCTCGTCTAAAGTGAGAGGAGGCAAGGAGAATACAGTTTCAAAGGAAGACTAACAAACAGACAAATAAATCTTTATGGCAAAGAGGTGGTAGCAACAGGGGTAAAAGCAACACTGATCCTGCCCTATACAGTCCTACATCCACACCTTTCACCTGGTCATCTGATCTATAAGTACAAGAGCTACTCAATATCAAGAGGAGAGTGGAGATTTTGGAAGTCAAAGAGCATGAGAGGGACCTTAAAATCCATCCGTTAACAATAGAAAACCAACGTTTAGTAGAATGCAACAAGGTTTTAAAAGGTCAAGCGGCATTGTTGCAAGAAGCTATTCTGGTAGGCAAGATAAGAAGGCAGACTAGCAAAGAATGAAAGAATCAGCAAGAGAAGAGAGAGGGGTGGTGAATCATAAAACACCCAATGTTGAAAGGAAAATAGATGAACAAGCAAATAAATAGGGAATGAAAGTAAGAGACGCAGAAAATGGAGGTTCCACCAAAAATTCCAGAACGTGGGCACAAGTTATTAGCAAGCATGCTAATATAGAAAGGGAAAAAGAAACAAGCAACCAAGGAAACATCGAACAAGGAAACAAAACCAAAGAAAGACAAGTCAGAGCAACAATCATAATAATTAAAGGTGTAAGAGAGTATGGTAAGAACGAATATACCCCGGAGCTTGCAAGCGACTTTCTAAAAAACAAGCTGAATTGGCAAAGCTAAATTTGCAAAGCATAGAGGGTGGGTAAACCCAGTGATGAGAGAGTTAAGCCCATAAAAGTCATCATGGAAAGTGCACGTGACAAGCAAACTCTTCTAAGTAAGAAGCATCTTTTAAAGGGTTCTCGTTTTTTTCTAGAGAAAGACTTAACTATCATGCAGCAAGAGGAAAGGAAAAAAGAGTTGTCAAAGGTTAGAGCAGCAAGAGATGAAGGAAAAAGAACATGGTTATACAAATACAAAGCTATTATTGCTGCTTTTGGTCCTCCTTCTAAAGCAAGACAACAAAATAATAATCAAGAAGTGATAGCAAACCCCTTAGCAGAAAACATCGCAGCAAGTTCAGGATGGGCAAATAGGGGTGTAGACTCAACTTTGAGTCTTATATGCCAAAGAAAATAGCAATCAAGGTCTACCTAGGTTCCCTTAAGCTTAATATGTTGGAACTGCAGAGGATACCCATGGAGACGTGGACCTGGACTAGGACCTATTGCAGAAGCTAGGGACATAACATGTCTTGTGGAAACACATGAACATGAAGGGTGCAAGACACCCCTTTTTGAAAAATATATGAAGCTGGCAGTATGGAACAAGGTAGCAGAAAGTGGAAAAGGTCACAGTGGTATCATGGTCTTAGTGAAGAAAAAGGTAGATCATTGCATTCAACTAGAGAAGGAAGACTCAAATAAACAATTTATATGGTTTAAAATATCATAAAATGGAAATGTCATCAGAATTGCAGCATGCTAATTCGCCCCACAAGTTTCAAAAAATTACAAAAGGAGGGGGCTTGACCATAAAGACCCTTTTGTAGCATTAAAAAACGTTATTGCGAAGTATTTTCAAGTAGGCAAAATCCTTCTAGTAGGAGATTTCAATGCCAGGAATGCAAGTAAACAAGCTAGCATTCTTTGTCAAAGGGAAGATTGCAATCCTATTTAGCTTATAGAAGAAAGAAATCATCAATAGACAAGAATTTCAAAAGACAACAAAAGCTGCAATTTCTTTGGAGAACAGTTGCTTACCTTATGTGGAACTTTCGATTTAGTAATCTACAATGGTTTGCCTAGATGGTCAAACTCTGGTAATTTCACTTGTAATACCTACAATGGAGCAAGTGTGGTGGATTATGCAATTTGCTTACATGGACTATGCGAGAAAATGGAGGAAGTTATGATTGGAGAATAGCTCTGGGATTTAAAATCTGATCACAAACCAATCTATCTAAGTCTTTCTTGTACTAATAAGCAACAGGAGGGGACAAAAAATCAGCACATTCAACAACCTTTTGCAAAGGGTAGAATTCTTTTGACTCAAGAGAACTGTAATGTCTTTAGGAAGGCATTAGAGAGACTTTGTAAGAGGGAGGAAATTATGTCCCAAGGCCTTAATAATCAGCAACTAACTAATTTAATTCAAAGGGAACTCACAAAATGCAAAAGAGCAAAGAATATGAAACGTGAAACAAATTTCTTTCCTGCTAATGCTTGGTTCGATGAGGAGTGCAAAAAAACAAGGAGAAGGTGGAGAGAGTCAAACTGGAAAAAAAGAGACTTAAAAAGCTACAAGCAGATTATAAGGAAGAAAAAAATTGATTTCACAGTCTCAAGGAGGAAAGAGATAATCTTCCTTGGGAAAAATAACCCCAAACTATTTTGGAAGGAACTTCAAGCGAGCAAGAAGCAAACTGAAAACAATATTACAACGGACTAGTGGCTTGATTATGCAAGGAAACTCTATTAGCAGAATCCTAAGGTTGAACCCCCTCCCCCCTTAGTCAACACCGCCACCATTACTAAGCTTTTCGCAGTGCAAGGGATTGAGGTGAGTATTAAGAAGTTGGGTGTTGGAAAAGCCAATGATTTAATAGAACTTCAAGCTGAATATCTAAAGTGGGGTTCAAAAACTCTTGCACCTCACATTACAGGAATCTTCAACAACATCATTTAGTAGGGATTTCCTACAGATTGAACAACTAGCCTCATAATTCCTCTTTTCAAGAGCGGGGATGTCAACGATCCCTCCACTTATAGGACCATAATGATAAACCCCTTGTTTGCAAAGCTATTTGTAAGCATGCTAGAAAATAGAATTAGCAAGTGGACGAAAGAAATGGACAAGCATGCTAAAGGACAAGCAGGTTTTAGACCTAAACATTCCACGATGGACCATGGTATTACTTTAAGGCACATCATTGAAAAAGTGTGGGATAAAAAAGGGGAAGCTTTTTGTTGCTTTGTCTATTTCAAAAAAGCTTTTGACACAGTTCCCAGGGATAAACTATGGCATAGAATGGAGGAACTTGGGGTTCCTATACATCTTAGTGCAGCTGTTCATAGGCTATATGAGGAGGTCAAAGTCAAAATCAAAACAGCAGATGGTATCTCCAAAAGTTTCAGACACGGATGATTTTAAGGAACCATACTTATTTAAAAGTGTATAAATGTTGGTGAAACTTACCAATTCTTAAAACGCCAACTATAAAATGTTTGGCGATATTTTTCAAAAAATATTTTAATTTCCAAGGATTTTATATCGTTTATATAATAATTTGATGACTTTTAGGGTGAAAAAAGTTTACCCCATCAAAATTGGGCGAAATAGGGCTTCAAAAAATGCAAAATGACGAATATTTTTTTGGAGAAAAACCCCTAAAAATAGCCCATGGGTGAAATTTCGCCCCTAAAATTATCCCTGGTTTTAGAAGCAATATTGGGGTCAAGCAAGGGTTCCCATTATCCCCTACCCTTTTTGGCTTATATATTGACAAACTTGAAGAGTGATTAAACCTAGAGGGCGGGGATGGCATCCTCATGGGCGAGTATGTGATAAGGCTTCTTTTGTATGCAAATGACCTTATTTTGATTGCTAAGTCTACTCTTGGCTTGCAAGAGCACTTGATTTCCCTTGAGCACTTTTGTAGAATAGTTGGGATGCAAGTAAATACTAGCAAGATGAAAGTGGTAGTTTTTTCTAGCAAAAGAAAACATAAACAACATAAGTTCTACTTTGAAGACAATACCCTTGAAGTAGTGGAAGATTACAAGTACCTCGGAATCGACTTCAACAAAAGTTTGAGTTGGGAAGGCTGCAGGAAAAAAAAAACTCTGGGAGGTTAGAAAGCATTTTATGCTTTCCAAAATAGGTGTAGAGAGGCAGAGTTATGGGGCTGGAAAACTATCCAAACCCTTTTTAGGCTCTTAGTGATCCTGTTTGTTCTCTATGGTTGTGAAGTTTGGGCCAACAGTACCTCTGACTTACAGTGGAAGCAAATAGAAAAGATTCAAAAACACATGATCACAAGCAAGTTCAAAATTAAGAGTTCAGTGCCATACGAAACCATGCTATGTGAAATGGGGGTGGCTTCTATTGAAGCAATTGCTATGGTGAGACTCATAAGATATCTAAAAAGAGTTGAGCAAATGGAAGAAGGTAGATGGCCTAAGGTTGTCTTCAATGACATATTGTGCAAAAGAAAGAAGACTTGGATGCGGAAAAATATTAAATGGCTTAGCAAGTAGGATATGTGCTTGAGCACGTGTCCTACGAATAGTAAAGAAATAAAGGATTTTTTTATCAATAAGTTCCACAAGCGAACTTGGGATAAAGTGCTAGAGAGAAAGATAAAGTATTTTATTGAAGAATTTAACCCTACCTACAATCAGCATCAAAAGGCGTACGTAAATATACCTTGGAAAACCAAAATTCTCATTGCTCAATTAAGAACTAATTCCCATTAACTCTACTGTGAGACCGGGCACTGGAAAAGGCCAAAAGAAGCTTGGGTAGAGAGAGTGTGTATTTTTTGCACCGCTACTAAGGTGGAGACAGAAAGACACTTCATTTTAGAGTGTGAAGCCTTTAAGGACAATAGGGATAGGTATGCAAATGTCTTGGTGGATAAATCTTGGGATGATTTATTTAACGAGGGGACTGTGAAAAAATTGGGGGCGCTCATCATTAAGTTGAACAGACAAATGATTGAATTGTAGAAAACAGTGTATGAGTTGGTCTGTCCCATAGGTTATTCTTATCCTTGTAGACGTTAAAATATTTCCTTCCTTCCTTCCTTCTTTGTTGGCTCGCTTTCGCTTTGATTTGGTGGCTTTCGTACATGGGCATTTTTAGGGGTGGCATCGCTCTGGAAGCCCTTGGTTTCCTTTTTGAATGGTGGAGGTCTCCAACAGGTTATTCGATTAAGCCCGAGCAGATAGACTTCGACCTTGCCCATTACCATTCTCTCCAACTTGATTGATATCTGTGACAGTACTTCTTTTGCTTTCTATTATAATGGTTCCACAATCTGGTAAGATCTTTTTGGTTGGGGATCGCATTTCCCTTATAGTCGAGTGTTTCTCTAGAATACTTATAGCTGTGCCTTTGGGCTTAGTAGTACCTTGGAGATTTTCTATTGTGTTGATCGTTGTGCAACCCCTCATGGTAGTTTGTTTCTACACTAGAAAAGTTCTCCTCGAAATGGTTTCGCATAAGTCTATTAAAGCTGAAAATCAAGGCAGCCAAGTGGCCTTAGAATGTGTTAGGGATCATAGAACCATATCAACCTTTTTCTCTCAGGAAATAATTATCCAGTTATTTGATTCCACACAAGAAGGCCCACGCAGGGAGATCACTAAACAATCATGGTACCTAGGATTGGCCCTGGCAACTTCAAAAATTTTCGAAATATACTATTGGCCTCTTGATTTTTGGTATGGAGGGAAGCTTATTTGGCATGGGCCCTAGTACAGCCTATTGGCGTGCATTGAGGATTGAGTGTATCATCAATTCTTCTTCAGCATTTCAAAGTTTCACTCATATCTTCTTTAGCTGAGATCTTTGTCAAGCAAAAAATAGACCGATTAGAGTGTTGGTACTAGGGTATTGATATTGGTTCACATTATCGCAGGAGTGACCATTGACATGGCAACAATATTATTGTTGCACAATCTTGACCTGTTGCAATGGTTGGGACACAAAATTCTCCTCGGATTTCACCGCGTAAGGAGAAATCTAACACTAGAAAGTAAGTGCATCCAATAAAATTATTTTACACTAGCAAGTAAGTGCATCCAATCAAATTATTTTTGAAGATTGAAATAGATTCAATTTTATAATCCATAACTTGAAGAGCAACTAAGAGCAATTTCTTCCCATGTTAATTGCTTCTAAGATCACTTCCTAGGCCCTTTTTCACCTACTTCTCTATGTTCTACCCCATGGGATGAACCACTGCTAAAACCTATCTTGGGTCCGCAACCATTAGTTATTTCCCCACTCTCCATTACTATTAAGGAGCCAAGACACCTACCTTCAAATAAATTCCCATATTTATTTTGGGTGAATATAGATAGCTTATTTTCTATTATCCTTTTATCATCTCCATTTTATTTTCTCCCATCCCAGGTGTTTCAAAGAGCTCCTCACTACTAAATAAACTCTATCTCAGAAAGGAATACAGGAATAATATCTAGATTTCCATGCTAAAACTATGCACCTCCAATTGTATATGAATATCTAAGGGAAGAATCAAGTTCAATCAATCCAATCTAAACTAGAAAGTATCATTTTGTGGTGTCAAGACCAATAGGAAATAACATCCATACAAAGTTTAATCGTAAAAAATTCTTTCAAATGCATTCAAATAAATGAAATAGTTTAGACAATGGGTTGGATCCATCAAAATTTCACAGATAAGCATAGTACTTGGAACTTACCACAAACCCATTCTAAAAAATGCACGCCAATTCCAACTCTCCATTTTTTGAAGTGCACCTCAAAGCATCCATAATATTGCCTTGTTTGCAGTGCTCCCATATTAGGATAGTTTAAGTAAAAACATCAGGATTAAAACCACATTCTATGATTTTAGATGGGGCTTTTCAGCAATAGTAGTAGTAGGTCAGTAAGCAGTTAAAGATTCTTTGATTTTAGTTATTGTCTGAGTAGTTGTAATGTATCTTTCATTTGTATTTTGAATATAGTTATCTCCATTAGAAACCATGTCAAGGAAGGGACCAATGAATGTTAATGTATGCATGTTATCAAGAAGCACCATTGTGCTTGGAAATGGATTGTAATGGAATAATGACAATCTATACAATGGTTCTAATTCTATTAATTCCTTTTTTTTCATGGCTTTTTGTTTCTTTGTCTTTGAAGTATGATTGGGATCTTTATCATTTTTTTCTTGTGTGATGTGGTGTTTGAGATGTTAAAAACTATTAGGGTAGAGAGAGATTTAATGAACACTCCTTAAGCCATCATCTTCTTTATTGATTCCCTTTTACTTTATTCATTAATTCATAGGAGCTTGTGGCAAAGAATAGTAGACCTTAGGTAATTTGAAGTAAAACTGGAAAGGAATACTGATAAATAAGTAGAACTCTACCTCTAGATCATTAGACACTGATCAATAGACATTCAACAATAATTATTGCTATGCATGAATAAGTCTGCAATTTTCTAGTGTTGAGGAATTGCATTATAATGGGAGCATAAAAGTAAACCTAGGATCATGGAACAAATGCTTATGCGCTTGAAAAATATGGTGTTTCTTTACTTTGTTAAAGGAAAGCAACAATCATTGTCCTAAACCCAAACCTGAAAAAGGGTATATGGAAAAATAGATTTGTTCATTATAACTAAATTTGTTCATTATATTTGTGAGAATCTTCAGTTTTGTTGTTTTTCTCTCTCCTTTTTTCTTATATGCGAAACCTATAAGTATCTTACCGTTCTGGTTTCTGTTCTTGTTTCTTGTTTCTGGTAACATAGGCTTATGTTGAATTGAACAATATGAATCATTAAAAATGAACTCATTTTGAATAGTATAATCCAATAAATTCAAGTTTCAAAAGAGAAATGCAAGACATAAATCTAGAGAAGTTACTGATGGCTAAACAAAGAGTATACTCCTTTACTTATAGCGATTAAAAACTAAAACTATGTACATGTAGACATAGGAATAACTGTAAAACAGAGACAAACAGATTTGTGTATGGGTATGCCAACACTAACATAATAAGTAATTCACTAGCGTTACAGACCATTTGCAGAGCATAAAAGTGCTTTATATATATTAATGATATATATGTAGTGAGGGGACTTGTTGTTTAGAGTTTCCCAGGAGCCTTCCCATCTGTCTGTTTGATCTTCTCCCCTATTTCCTCTGTTTTTATTCCCTTCACTGTTTTAGCTATCCCATGAGAATCCCTACCAACAATATCAACAGATTATTAGTGAAACTTGAACCAAAATTAATCATTCCCATTATTTTAACATGAAATTGTGGATTTTAACAAATACGAAATTAAGTGACTATATAATTATAATATATCTATCTAGGTCTTACTGGGAGGAAAGCACTACAGTCTTCTTGAAACTGAAGGATTTTGGCAATTTGTTAGAAACCAGGCTTGTCCACCTTTTGAATTTATCCCACGATGATATTTGTTTTCTTTCTTTTTTCCATGGTCTCTCCAGCCTTCTCTGCAGATCCCTCCTTGTTGTTTTCTACTAATTCATTTGGGATTTTTTACATCGGAATCTAGTAACCTGGCCTGGAATATTGTGATCAGAAAACCAAACAATATAACCAAAACCACTGCATTAAGACCACCCCAACTTAGCTTGACAACCATAATTAGTTCAATATATGTTATGTTCTAGTCAATTGTAACAAAAAATTAAATTCACAAGGCTAAGAAGCCTTTCTCCTCCTGCATTCCCTAATTTGTTCATAAGTTGAGAGGGATAACTGTTGTTTCTCTAGGAAATCAAGGAGGAACAAAGGATTTACAACACCTTGAAGACTCTAGAGACAAAACACGCATTGAGAGAATTAGAAAAATTAGAGAGGAGGAAGTGAAGAGCACAAAGGCTCACACACAGACAGGAGGAGGATTACACTCAACTCGATTATATTACTTGAATAATGTTTACATATATAGATAACTCAAAGACCAATCTAGATCCACTAATCATGGATCAGATCCTACATACTAGGAACTATCAAACCACCCATCCTATCTTGATTAAACCATAGTCAATACAATCTATCATTTCTACATTATTTCTAACATCCTCCCGTAATGTATAAATGGATCAAAATACTTAATATTTGTGTAGATCCAGGCTTACAAATTAGCATAAAATTTAACAATTTTAATAACATATGTTTCCTAGGACTCCAAACCTAGTACTCTCCAATCCTCCTACTTCATCTTGACCTTTCTTACTATGACATAATATTTGTTTTTCTTTTTGCATTCCCCCTGGAGAACTTGAATCCTTCATACCTTGTTTTCTTTCCCAATTTAATCTTCATTCTATGACCCTTCGTTCTGAAACTTGATTGCATCATAATTAGCTCAGATTTGCTCCTACCTTGTGGATAAAATTCAACATTGATATTTTTGTTGTGCATCCGTGTCAATATCTATTGTTGACCCATATCATGCACCATTTGGCTTTTCAAGCCAATTTGCAATATATTTCAATTCTGCATCTAAATCAACTATTTTTGTTTCAATTGCTCTAAATCCGGCCAAAAAAATTATGTATTACAATCATTTCCAACTTAATTAAAACATGTTCTTTAGAAAGACATTCCTCGTCCTCGTCATATCGAGGCTCAAGTTCACATTTTATAGCAACATTGAATTTATACATCATATTAAAAGACATATTCATATTTGAACTTCAGCAATTATTTTCCTTTCACGCAGGCCTGGGCGATATCTAGGCGGGTCTCTTTTTGGAAACGTCAGCTCGTTCAATAAACTTGGTCTTCATCAATAAAATCGGTCTCTAATCAGTGGACGTAGGAAGCTGGGCAAGCCAACAACCACACGAGTCTGAGTTCTGTTCTTCACTCAGTGGCAGTGTCTCTCTCCAATACATCAGCAGCTCTCTTCAACACTGATCCTGGAAACTCACGTGGCTTATCAACGGCTGTGATGTCTCCTCTAACCCTTTACAGCTCTATGTGCAGCCTTCCTTTAATGCACATACCTCACTAACAGGATGGTGTCTTCCCAAATCAATGGCTTCTCTTATCACCACATTCTCATGCGGCCAAACTCCTTCCTGAGAGCAAGCTATCTTCTTTCTATGCATCAAGCTCCTTACTTCCGTGGAGAAGTTTGAATTCACACGGTTTCAATTCTGGACGCACTACTCAAATTGGGCGGCTCAACAAATCAAACAGCTGCTCCTCTTCCATGAAGGAACTTGCAGCGGCGATTTCCTCTACGCGAGATCCCAATGAAGCAGATCGGCTCCTTCAGGTAATGACACTGCCTTCAACTCTTACGATCAATCTCTTCATACTGTTGATCATGGCTTCCGCGGGAATTCTCAGCTCAAACAAAAAAAAATGAGAAGAGACAACGTCTCTCTCTTACGACAACAATTAATTTGGGAAGTCTCTTCACAGCTTCGGCCCCTCACTAAGCGCTGATGGCATCCTCACTTGCGCAACACAACTGTCACAACACGCCTTAATGGGATTCTCAGCATCCACGGATCTCCAGGAAATCATAGCTAGCCACAATGGGCATTCACAACAAGCCACGAAGGGCTTCTCACAACAGGCCACAGAGGGCTCTTCTCAGGAGGTCAATCAAGCTCTTCACAACAGGTCACAATGGCTCTAATACCAAATTAGAAAAATTAGAGAGGAAGAAGTGCAGAGCACAAAGGCTTGCGGGAGGAGGATTACACTCAACTCAATTAGATTACTTGAATAATGTTTACATATATAGATAAGTCAAAGACCAATCTAGATCCACTAATCATGGATCAGATCCTATAGACTAGAAGCTGTCAAACCACCCATCCTACGTTGAGTAAACCACAATCAATACAATCTACATTATTTCTAACAGAGAGATGCCACACAACTTTGTTAGTGCAGGTGGATAAGCTCTGGCACCTGGTCATAGATTTCTAATTCAAAGTTCGAATTCCAGGGAGGCAGGATTTCAAAATCTGAATGAAAAACTCGTTGGCAAGCATTGAAAATAATCTAATCATAATGTCTATGTCCCAAGTTGTTGATGATGTGGCAACCAAGGTTGAATCCGTGGCAGGCCTAGTAGAAACCATACAACACCTTGAGATACCAGGCTTATGCAACTCAGCTGCCTCGTCTTGGGGCAAAGATATCCACACCAACACCATCTATACTCTACTCCTGTACTTTACTTAGCAAATAGAATGGAAATAATTACAATTTGAAAAATTATACATAAATAAATAATACTTAGGTAAAATTTTAGTTAAATTGAAAAATCAAAATAAAAAAAAAATTAATGAATTATTTACCTTGATCAATTCATATATATCCCTACTAAAAACATAATAAATAAATAAACTTATTAAAATAAATACTTTTATATTCACCCACGTTAACTTGGAAAAAAATGTTTATAAAACTAAAGTTGAAATATCCTTTACTCAAAGACTCAAACATATCTAAAAACCTTTGTGAGTGACATATAACAACACTTCCAAACTTCCTTATTATGTCGAAGACCAATAAAGTTAGAGGATTCTTATAAAACTCTAACACTAATAATTAATTAATTATTTGTGATGGCATGGACTATTTTTTTGGACAAAGATTGGATTGAAAATCAACACATAGTTATAATACTCGAGCAATAATATAATTTAAGACTCGTGAGAAAATATTTAAAATAATTAACTTAGCACTCTTAACTATGCCCACAAAAGGATGATAAAAAGTTTGACAAATGTTTAATGAAATCAAATAATATTCTTAAAGACTAAAATGATTTAAGTGAAGGATTAAAGTTATGATCTGAAAATAATGAAATATGTGTGGTATTAAGTGAAGGAATAAAGTAATTAATGATATAAAAAGAATGAAATATGTGTGGTATTAAGTGAAGGAATAAAGTTATGATATAAAAATAATGAAATATGTGTTAGACAATAAATGATTAATTACTTTTAAGTCTTTAATTATTAATTGTTTTAAGTTTTTTCTATAAAAGATTAAAATGATTTAAGTAATTAAATATAATTATGATATGAAAAATAATGAAATATGTGTGGTTTTAAGTAAAAGAAGAAAGTTATGATATAAAAATAATGAAAAATGTACCACATAATAAATGATTAACTAGCATTTACATCGAGAGGTGCAAAAAAATATCAAGAAGGTAAAAATATTGAGTCTTTCTGCAACTGAACCTTTTTTATTTAACTTGGGAGACTGGAAATTACATTTTGAGGATCAACATATTCGTCGTTCTCTCCCTGCCCCTCTATCTCCCTCTCTCCCCTAGTCCCTCTACATTTTGGGTTTTATAAAGATGAAAAGAGCAACTTAAAATTAGTAGTTTCAAAAAACTAAAAAAACTAAGTGGAGGAGTCGACCAAAAAACATATCGAAGTTCCGTATCCTAGTTTTCACACTTCGGAATGTGAAAAGACGATGAAAAAAAATTGTGAAAAGAAAAATCAAAGTTATGATTTCCGCGTTATACTTTCTCAATTTCCCTATTTTGAACCGCGAAAAGCGAAGGTCGAAAATACAGAAAGTTTTATTACGAAATTTTAACTTCCGCACTGTGGAAAGCGGAAGTCGGGAATGGATTTTCCCGATGACTTGAAAAAATGGAACCCTGATGACTTGAACAATTTTCGAAAAATAAACAATTTTAACAGTGTAATTTATTTTGCAAAATGACCAAAGATTTCTAATTTGTCTAAAGTGAAATATCTTACAACTACTACTAATATTGAGATAATTGGCATGTCTATTAATATTTAGTATTTCTTAGTTTTTATTATTTTCATTTCATTTTTTTTCTAAAATAAAGACTTTGATGTTTATAGACCTCATTTATTTTTACATCAAAATTAAACAAAGTTATGTTTACAATTTATTATGATAAAAATGTTGTCCTATAATATTAGATAGATTCAAAATTAAAATGGATTTAATGAATTACAATTAAAATACAATTTTGTTATTAAATAAATTCAAAATCAAAGCTCTGATTGCACATTAAAGAAAAATAAAAATTCCAGTTTTTGCACTCCTGAATGTGGAAATCGGAAAATTATTTAACTCATATTTTTTTTCTTGTTTCCCGATTTTTGCATTCCGCATTGGGGAATGCGGAAATCAGAATTTTGATTTTTCTTTTCCACAACTGAAGATGCTTCGTAACAAAAATAACTAAAAAGTTAGAGAATCTATGTTAATCTAGATTTATTAAGTATCAACAAAATCTAAAAATAATTTAAATTTAAATCGTTAAATACTTGAACGATACAGATTTAAATACTTGAACGAGACATAATTAAGATAAATTTAATTTATAATGTGTATATTAATATTTTCACTTGAAATGTTATTATTAAAAAAATACTATTAATTAAAATAAAAATCAATATATTTCAATGAGAAATAGGTATTCTGCATTCTCACACCTTCCCAATTTTCGATTGGGAAGTCCGCTCCTCCACTTACAAAACAGTTTCCTGCATTTTCACGCTTTTCTCGTTTCCAATTTCTAGTTCGGAATGCGAAAGTCAACTTTTGGTTTAATATTTCTAATTTATGATAGATAATAAAAAATAATTTCCAACAATAACATGACTATAAATATAATGGCATTGTTAAATGAAAATTTAAAAAACCATATTAAACTTAAACCTAGTCTAAAAGTTTATTTTATACCATAATTCCCGGGAAGCACCTTCCCGTTTGCTACTCAGCTAAAAAACAATTCCTATTGATATTGTCGTAGATTATGGTGAAAAACTTAAACAAATATTTGAAGTGTAAAATTCATTATAGTTTATAAATATTTTCAAATAGAAACCATAGTATCCATCATGATAGTATCACCACTCTCTCTCCCTCCTAATCACCCTCTCCTACCACCTACCACCCACAGTCTCTCTTTCTTTTTGTCTCTTCCCATCCTATACCTCTCTTTCTCTTTAATTGCCCTAATTATTTCTAAACCCTATCGCCTCCCTCCACTCCAATATCTATCTTTTTCTTTCCTCAACCCAATGTTAATAAATTTGTATTACCAATTAAAAATAGTCTACATGTAAATACATATAAATAATATACATATAACCTACCTCTAACTTATTTAGGTTTAACTTTTGACATAATCAAATTATATTAGAGTTGTTATCTAAAAGATATTCTGATATTATCTCATATCATTCGAAAATTTATTATTTGAAATTTTAAAATAGTTTTCATGCAAATTTCTAACATTAATCCTTTCATAATAACTTTCATGTACATTACTTGATTAAAACGAAGGATGTTATTATTCATATTGTTTAACTATAATTATTTATGTAAATGTTGAGATGAGAGAAATAAATTTTTTGTAAATCATAATTTATCTATAAATATTTGTGTAAATGTTAATCGGATATAAATAAAATATTTTTTAAGAAGATACAAATAAATAAAATAATTGTTAAGATGACATTTGTGTAAATAAATAAAATGTTAAGAGGATATAAATAAAATAATAAAGAGTAGAAGTGGAAAATAACTATTATATTAATACCTGCTCATATAATGTTATTAAAATAAAAAACAATATTCTTGATATCTGAGATCCTAAATATCGGAAATCGGAGAAATGAATCAACATTATAAATTAAAAAAAAACTGATGTTTCTCATTTTCGATATCTGAAATATCGAAAATCAGAAATAACAGATACCCCAAATAACCTTAACAAAAACTGGAATTTCCAGTTTTCAATACCCGAAAAATGGAAATAGGAAATCGACAATCTTTAAATAATATTTACATATAATTTAAATTTTAAAAATGAACAACCTATTATTTAATATATTGTTCTTTATTATTTAAATTTATTGTTCTCATTGATTTCAGTGTATTTTCTATTGTTATTTCATTGATCGATATTACCTAATTCAATCTGAGGTTGAAACAAAACAAAGATTCGAAATTAAAAAAATCATACCATTTTTTCTACCAAGTGTATTGTTTTGATTTCCGAAAATCAGAAAAGTATGTCTCATATTATTTTTTTTATCTTATTTTCCCATTTCCGATTTCGGCATTGCTAGATGCGCAAATCGAAACTTTGATTTGTTTTCCATCCACTTTCCGTAAATACATTTGAAAAAATAACATTTGAAATAAAATACATTTTTAAATAAATTTCTTAATTAAAATGTATTTTAATATTTTTTGTTTAACTATCACGCATTTTTAAATTGATTTATTAAATACACATTTATATTACTATAATTTATTTTTATTTCATTGTTTTTTATCATTTAATCACGTTTCAAACATAATATGTTCTTTGTTCTTTGTTGTTTAAATTTATTGTTCTAGTTGATATTTAAAATGTATTTGAATAGTATTTGTTTAACTATCATGCATTTTTAAATTGATTTATTAAATATGCCTATATATTACTATAATTTATTTTTATTCCATTGTTTTTTTATATGTTCTTTGTTCTTTGTTGTTTTTATTGTTCTCTTTGATTTCAGTATATTTTATATTGTTATTTCATTGATCAATATTACCTAATTCAAACTGAGGTTCAAACAAAACAAAGATCCGAAATTAAAAAAAACTCATACCATTTTTTCTCCCAACTGTATTGTCAAAATTAAGAGATATTTTTGGTTCGCTTGAGGATTTATATAGTTTATTTGAACGACGCTTATGATTAAAATGAAGGAATGCATATTTTATTATTCATATGGTTTAATTATAATTATTTATGTAAATGTTGAGATGAGAGAAATAAAATATTTTTCTTAAAATAATAATTTATCTATAATTGTTTGTGTAAATGTTAATCGGATATAAATAAAATAATTGTTAAGAAGATACAAATAATTAAAATAATTGCTAAGATTATATTTGTGTAAATAAATAAAATGTTAAGAGGATATAAATAAAATAATAAAAAGTAGAAGTGGAATATAACTATTGTATTGATGAGGATGATGATGATGATGGTTAATGTCTCCTGAGACCAAACTTTGGTCTATCGGACCTAAAGAAACGAATTATTTAGTTTGTTTTAAGGTTTTATTTCTATGTTCAAAGAGCTTGGAAAGAAGCGGCTCGAGCTCACTAACAGATTATGGAAAGAAGGTTTTATTTCTGTTGACAAGTTAAAAGGCTAGGAAGGTTAGTATCACAACAAAGATTATGGAGCTAAGATATAATGTGGGTGTACGTAGGGCACTCTAAGAGGAAGTGATTTTCATCCTCGATGTTCATATTCTCACAGAGATGTCAAATCCTTTCCACCCATGGTGTTTTAGGAATTTCCCAATGACCTGTTTCACTATGGAGCTCGTGAGAGTTTGTTCTTATCTTGGCTATATTAGTTTTTTTCTTTGAACTAGTTAAAATAGAGAGATACTTTTGATCTTCTAGAGTAGGGTTGATGACCTCCTTATAATATCTTAGTTTTATTTTATCCTCTAAATCTTTCTCACATCACATTTTCTCTTTAAACTTAGAAGTAACAATTTTTTTTAATGTTATTAATATTTTTCAATGCGACAGTTTCGTCGACCTCCCAGTGGTTTAACAAGGACCTGGTATCTTTATACCAACCTTGCTTGAGTATTAGGTGGTTTTGGCAGGATTTTAATGTTAGCCTAGGAAGTCTATGGTCTCCCATGTTATTGATTTTGTGTTTGTAAACCAGGAGCCTAGTCATGGTGAGGTTCTCGATAGGGAAAAGACCCACTTCTATAAGGAGAATAGGGTAGGGTGTATTACTTTTAATTTTTAGTTTATACATTATTAAAATAAAAAAAATGATATTCTCGATATCGGGGATCTGAAATATCGGAAATCGGAGAAATGAGTCAACATTATAAATAAATAAAAACCTATGTTTTCGATTTTCGATATCTGAACTTAGAAATCAGAAATCAGAATCGAAAATCGGGAAGCCAAAAAATCATTTCAACAAAAACCTGAGTCTTTGGTTTTCGATATCCGAAATATCAGAAATCGGAAATCATGGATACCCCAAATAACCTTAACAAAAACTGGAAGTTTTAGTTTCTGATACCTGAAAATTAGAAATCAGAAATAGGAAATCAACAATTGAGGATTCATTTAATGGTGTTCCTCATGAATAAGATATGGCTAAGTATTTAAGTTAACCATGTTTAATCTATGATTTGATATAAAACATCTATGGAAATTAGAAAGTTAATGTATATATACATTGTAAACAAATGCGATGGACTACCACTAGCCATCAAAACAATTGGAGCTTATTTGGCAAGATCAAATCACTTGGAGCTTATTATAAATGGTTTTATGTTCATCTATCAAATCACTTTAAGTTAATTATTGTCCAAATTTCATATTATAAGATGGAGACAAATGGTCTAATTTGGTTGTGTTAAGATAAGACATTAGATTAAATCGACTATGTTAAGATAAGACATTAGAATGTGATATTAAGATTGCTCAACATATTGTCTTGTTGTAAATTAGAGAAAAATAAAAGAGATGTGCTGCAACATACATTGTGTAATTGAACATAGGAAACCTATTTATGCAAAAATAATGTTTTCCATAGTAAAATTGTTTAAATATAAAAAGATATAAAATTAACCGAGATACAAAATGTAAAAAAAATAAAAAAATCCATTCAAATAATTATAAAATTACACCTTTTTAATTATGAGAAGGGTAAGAGATTACCATAGGTTTTAGTCCACACATAGTCATGAGGAAGAACTTGAGCGACTATGTCATGTGACATAGGCATGGGTGTGGACTTTGCGTGATCCATATTGAGACCCAATGAAGCTAAGATGAAATACAGACACTCCATATTAAGAACCCAATGAAGTTGAGATGAAATACAGTCATAAAAACTCAACTGGCAGTCACTTCTATCTTATCAGAATCACGTTGTCTGGTGCACATTTATAGCCTATGCAACGTTATGTTAGTCCTCTCGTCCATATTTGGTGTCGAACGCAATGATAAACAAAATTTACATGTTTGATTATAAAATTTGCATCATATTAAGATTCATGAATTTGAAATTCATGTACAAAAGATATTTTTTTTCCATCCGTGTGCAACCTGCTTTAGTGGCCTCTTACATATTTGATGACGAACGCAATGAATAAAAGCACATTTTCTCATATTTATTAGATATATGAATTCAAATGATTGTAAACGATCTAGAGAGACAAAATCCATTGGTTGATTGACCTTTTATTCATCTTGGAAAAAAACGAACAGAAAAATATTACAACTCGTTGGTTGAGCTCTCTTTATTCCAGTTATAAGTACCCTGTGTGTTCTATATTTTGTCCGATTTACTTACAGTTTTGGAAGGAATTGAATTCATTGGATATGATGAGCTTTAGAAATATGTTGTTCCAGGCTAGCATGTCACATGCACCCATCATTTCTTTGATTTCTAGGTACCGATTATAGTAAAATTGTTGTATAATTTTTATATGATGAGCTTTCTTTTTTCGGATCTCCAATTTCTGATATGGAAAATCAGACAATTGAACATTATTAAAATAAAAAATGATATTCGCCATATCTGGGATCCAAAATATCAGAAATTGGAGAAATGAATCAACATTATAAATAAAAAAATTGTTGTTTCCAGTTTCCAATATCCAAAATATTGGGAATTGAAAATCGAGAAGCCAACAAATTATGTCAACAAAAACTTGAGTCTTCGGTTTTCGATATCTAAAATATCCAAAATCGAAAATCGAAAACCTCGGTTTTTTATTTATAATGTTGATTCGTTTCTCTGATTTCAGGGTTGATTAAAGAAGGTTTAATAAAGTTACCATAAGTTTTTTAGATTGTTATCATTTAAGCAATATGATATTAGAATCTTATCTGAGAGAATAACATGCACAACAATCAATCACAAGAGACAATAGACACAAATATTTTCCTCAAGGAAACCATAAAGGATAAAACCTTGCAACTTCCTCAGAGATAAAATGAGCACCAATGGCAGCAGTAAAACCCAAATACAGAAATATGATCTCCAATAGTTGTTCTCTCTCTCACTTGAGTGAGATTCTCCTCTCTCACCTATGCGCTATAGCTGGGTGAGTGTGTGTGTGTTAAATAGAGAGGCTCACTCTCTATTTATACTAATTTATGACTTGGAAATTACTTATGAGGGACGACTTCTCTATGAGAGTCTAATAACCCTAGTGCCCCTCAATTGTGGGGACTTTCCCCCCTTTATCAACAAGGATGATTAACCTCAAGTCAATTGTGGGGACTATTTCCCCAACTTACAATAGAGGGTTAACCTCATTGACTTTACATGACTTTATTATATTAATGAATCTCCCAATAGGAACATTGGGGTACAATGAAATACAAATGATTCTCCCGATAGGAACATCAGGGTACAATATAAGATATAGAAGTTAATACATCCCGAAGTTACAAATACATCAACACCCCCTCTTAACTAGGAAGGTATTCTCTTGACACAATTCATGATCACAAGTCTTCGTCACTGGATCAATTCTGGATCATCATCAAAGCTGGATCATAACTAGATCATCATCATCACTACTTCCGTTATCTCGATTAAATGGTGGTATATCTCAATTCTACTCGTCATAGGAAGTTCTATAGAGCCAGTCCTTTTTCATGCTCATTGTAGGCCTAGTCTCCATGTAGGTCTTCATCTTCTTCAACACTTATATCTGACCATGGGAGGAACACATCCAACATCCATGTCAGAAAGGCCCACCCATCACTTACATTTGACCATGGGAGGAACACATCCAACATCCATGTCAGAAAGGCACACCTAGCACTCACATCTGACCATGGGAGGCCCAACCTATCACCATGTCAGAAAGGCCCAGCACTTATATCTAACCCAGTCAGAAAGGACTAGCACTTACATCCTCCAGCATGGTAGGACACACCATCTACCATCTGAGGAAAGGTCCAACAATTACATCCTCCAGTATGGTATCTACAATCAGAGAAAAATCCCAACACTTACATATGACCCAGTCAGAAAGGCCTAACACTTACATCCTCCGGCATGGTATCTACCATCCTAGGAAAGGCCCAACACTTACATCTAACCCAGTCAGAAAGGCCCAACACTTACATCCTCCAGCATGGTAGGACACACCATTTACCATCTGAGGAAAGGCCCAGCACTTACATCCTATGGCATGGTATCTACCATCCGAGGAAAGGCCCATCACTTACATCTGACCCAGTCAGAAAGGACCAGCACTTATATCTGACCCAGTCAGAAAGGCCCAGCACTTACATCCTCTATCATGGTAGGACACACCATCTACCATTTGAGGAAAGGACCAGCACTTACATCCTCCTGCATGGTATCTACCATCCGAGGAAAGGCCCAACACTCACATTTGACCCATGGGAGGCCCTGCCTACCACCATGTCAGAAGGGATATGCACTTACATCTGACCATGGGAGGAGCCAATCCTACCACCATGTCAAAAGGGATCATGGACTCATCACTACCCCTTGGAGGGAACCTCAATCTAGATAACACCAAGCTTCTCCCTGAAGTACTCGAACTTCAATTTGGCCATTTCTAGCATAGAATCACATCAGGGCTGATTATGTCCAAGGATAGATTGCGATATTTTCCAGGACTGATTACATCTGACAACAACCTACAGGACCGTTTACATCTGAGAAACCAATGAGATTCGTTAGGATTTAATGCTCAGAAAACCTATCTAGCTGGTTATGTTAGAACTCCCTCTTTCGACAGATCTCGATCTGGATCACAAACTAGAGCTTCACTACTCCTCTATCAGCTATTATTAGCGCCATGCAGGACTCCTTCATGCTAAATGAAGAGATCACACCTAACCTCATACTAAAGAAGCACCCCAAAGTGCTCTTCCTATCAATGGAACTACTTGCCCAATTTGAATCCACATAACCTTCCAAGTTAATCTTTTTATTCACTCCATACTTGAGCCCATAATCAATTTTACCCTTCAGGTACCTCAGATTATGCTTTGCAGCAATCAGGCGAACATGTCTCGAATCTGTTAGTAACTGGCCCAATGTATTCACAATAAAGAAAATATCTTGTCTCGTATTTGTCAGGTACATCAAGGACCCAATCATCTGATGATACATTGTAGCATCAAATGACACTAATGAAGCATCACTCAATAGCTCCAGGTTCGATTCCATAGGTGTGGTCATGGCCTTGTGGTCCATCATCTCGAACCTCTTCAGGATCTCCACTACATATTTCCCTTGTCCAAGGAAGATTCCATCTGCACTCTACCACACCTCCATGCCTAGAAAGTAGTGCATCATACCCAAGTCCTTTATCTTAAAATCGGAAGCAAGTCTCCTAACTTTAATGAGCTCCTCTTTTCCATCAGGAACAAGTCATCAACATATAACAGGAGCATCATTGGTCTTCCACCTTCAACCTTGAAGTAAAGGTTGGAATCCTCTTTACTCTCAATAAATCCTAGAGCCATCAGTAAGTTGTCCATCATGTCATACCATGTCAAACCTCAGGATCTTCTGCAATCACTCCCTCTAAAGTGGAGCATCATTCTCCCTCTTCCATTCATACTCTAGGTATTGAACATCATGTACTGGAGTGACAAGTACCTTCCTCTTCTACTAATGTTCTTTGTATCCATCTAGGGTCACTGGATACTAAGATCCTCTATCTTGAAAACATTCTTCTCACACCCATATCTTCATCACTCTGGGTGATCTTCAATCTCCTCATGTATGTGTTATCCCATGGTTGCCTTTTGAGTTCGTACAAGGCCTTCTTTAATTTGCACACATGAGTCTTCCTTTCATGTGCCTCAATCCCCACTAGCTGCAAATGTCTCTTCATAGTCTATGCCTTCTTTCCGTGAGAATCCTCGTGCTACAAATCTTTCCTTGTATCCCACGATGTTATCATCTACTGCATGTTGGATCTTGTAGATCCATATGGAAGACACTACATTCTTCCCTTCAAGTCTCGATACCGCATCCTAGACATCATTCTTCTTGAACTGGTACTCTCCTTCCCTTTCTTCTTGGCTACTTCTTCATAGTTGGAAGGTTCTGCATCAATGATGTCACTCAACAGTGTCACATAACTGCACTGTGTCTGAGAGCTCTTTCTTTCTTTGAAACTATTGTCATATTATTTCTCGAACTGTCGTCACTTGTTCTTCGTAACAAGTCTCATCCATCTTTTCTTATAGGTGATTGTACGCAATCTTTCCTACAAGTCAAATGCATTAGTTATATGGTTATAAACATTTCATAAGGCATATTCATAATGGAAAATTCTTATGCATAAAGACATAATCATGCAACTATTTTATCCAATAGAACATTCATCCATATCGCACAAAAAATTTCTAGATGCCTTCCATCTCTACCATGACATCATTGAGATTGTGCACCAATCCAATTTGTCAACAAAGAGGTTTCATTCTAGATAAGTAGCAATGGAGAGTTGTATAGCACCATGGGATACTTACCCATCACATGCATATTAGTAGTATACTGTCATTAATGTAAACGTTCTATCATGCATAACACATCAACTGAATATAAACAAATGCATAACAAAATAATATCATGAAATGACAATTGAATACTTATCTTTATTCATTTCGTGGGTGGACTCCTTCTTGAGCCTTCAACTTCATCATCTTCTTCATTCATAACAACATCATTTCTTATCCAAATGATAATATGGATAAGAGTTTCTTCAAGAGTTGAGTCCTTCGTGTTCCTCATCACTTGAGGGATCTTCTTTGGATCGTGAGAGCTTGATCTTCAATTGCTCCCATTTTATCTTCTCTTATTATGAGTTGGGATTCTTCTTGTGTGTGCTCTTCCTAGATTTTGCTGAAGGTAATCACTTCTTTCTGGCACACATTCCTTGATTCAAAATTGAATACTTATCTTTATTAGTTTCGTGGGTGGACTCCTTCTTGAGCCTTCAACTTCATCATCTTCTTCATTCATAACAACATCATTTCTTATCCAAATGCTAATATGGATAAGAGGTTCTTCAAGAGTTGAGTCCTTCGTGTTCCTCATCACTTGAGGGATCTTCTTTGGATCATGAGAGCTTGATCTTCAGTTGCTCCCATTTTCTCTTCTCTTATTATGAGTTGGGATTCTTCTTGTCTGTGCTCTTCCTAGAGTTTGCTGAAGGTAATCACTTCCTTCTGGCACACATTCCTCGAATAAATGAATCCCATGATCCTAGGAGGCCATTCACAACTTTTGCATTCTCTACTTCTTCATCCACTGCTTCAAGTTGTTCTTTTATTTGAGAGACCCTTGTAAAGTATGAATGTATGGTCTCTGCATTCTGGATCTTTACATTCTTCAAGTAGTTTCTCAAAGCCATCTTCCAATGTATGTTCTTCCATTCAAATAGCTTGGTCAAGGAATCAAACATCTCTTTAGGTGTCTTTAGGGAAGACACTTATGGTATAAGGTGATCCTTGATTGAATTAGCAACGATATTCTTGGCCTTGACCAAGTTCTTCTTATGTAAGGCTTTAGCCTCATCTCCCTCTAGAAATGGAACCTCTCCAGTTATGTAGGTGTCTAATTCATTTTTTTCAAGAATCAGTGAAATCCTATACTTTCATGCTTGGGAGTTGTCAACTTCACCAAGCTTTTCATCAATCTGATGTGATTAATCATCTTGAAATGAGAACCTCAACTGTAAATAGCAAAAGATTTGATCTTACTGATTTGAGGTGTCCATCCTGGTTTTGGAGCTGGTTGATCTAGGGTTTTTTAGAGAAACCATAATTTTCAAAACTTGGAATCTTTATGATTTGATTGGATATAAATATGGGCCTCTTCAAGGCAAGCTTTCCAATGTACTCTTTTTCTGAAAACAGTGGAGGGAAGCTCTTGGAACAAGAAGCCCTAGTTTTCCAATTTCTTGTACAGAAATTCCTGATATTGGTTCTGCAGTATCTCTGAAATTACTACTCTTCTGTGTCTAAAATTTCGTACTTAGGTACCCTCTTCTATTCTCTTTCCAACACCATAGGTTTTACCAGAATTGGTTTCACCAATTGGGACTTATGAGAGTTTTCCCAAGGTGACTTCTTTCAGTACTTTTCAGCATAGCTAACTTGTACAGACTTCCACATGTCACTACTTCACCTTTGGGGTCTGAAAAATTTAGCATAGAAAGTAAAATCTATTCCCTATCTCAAACATCTTGAGAAATTTCATTTTTACCTTCGTATCCCGAGATATAGCAATTCTCCCTAGGTGTCATGTTTAGGGATGAATACTGGAAGAGATTGGAACCCTGATTTGGAGGAATCATATCTCACAGAATATAGAGAATATGAGGCTGAAATATTTACACAGGGTACATAAGGATGTTATCTTCAGCCTGTGAAAATTTAGGCTCCTAATCCTTCTTCAATATCAAGATATAGCAAGTGTACCAAAACTACCAGTTTTAATATTTTAGGGTTTTTTAGGCCTGGGGTCAAATTAGGGTTTGACTTTCCCATAGTTTTACCCAACCAAAAATATTGAACTAGGTCTGTAAATTTTTATTTTGAGGAGGAGAGAAATCCTATGCCAGGCTCACTCAAAAGTTCCATTTCTGTGAAAATCTGTAATTGCTGTTGTAGTGGTAGGACAAAAAACTGAAAATGCCCAGAATCAAATTTCGCTTCGACAAAAAGATGCACCCTTCAATGGAGAGTTAGCCTAGCCTCCTTTTGCTGATGATCTATGGAGAGAGACTTAAAAAGTAAGAATCCCTAGCTTCTATAGCTGCACAATGTCTTCTTCTCTGGTTAGCTCTTTGTTGCAGCTGCAACTGTTCTCCCCAAATTTTTCAAATTTTGGACCCCCCCTTTATGATTTTAATGCTGCATTGAATCAATTGGATCCGTGAATTTTTGGTCATGATTTAATTTTGGATGATTTTCGAAGATGAACTCTCGTCCTATTTTTAGAAATTGCTTGTGTTGGAATTTGTTGCTGGTCGCAGATGTTAGAGTCTGGTTTTTGTTAGTCGAAGATGAATCGGATCAAGTGTTTTCTGAAAAACGTTGTTTCAGAGGTGAAATAGTTTCAATCGTTGCCAAATTTTAAAGTTTTAAACACTTAGATCGGAGGTTGTTATCTGTTTTTCTTCTGTCGTTGCGGCTCCCAAATCAGCTAAGCACCCGATGTATAAGTACTCCACCCGTCGATGCGTGTCAGTCTTCTAGTTGCATGTCTATAACCTTTTTTCTCTTCCGCCATTGCGGTTGTGCAAAGCGCTTGGCTTCCGATGTCGATGTCTTTTTGATTTTCAATTTGAAATTTTCCCGCCACAGCTTAGGTCTTAACTCTTTCGACTCCGATGTGCTTAAGTGTTTTCACAATACCCATCACCTGTTAAAACCTGCTTATGCGGGTGTGAATAGGTCTACCCTGTCGATGTTAACATCCTAAGCCGCCGATGAGTTCTTTATTCCCATCATCGATGATTTCTTTGGAACCCGTAGATGCACGAAATAGTGGTGTCGTCTCTTGTTGAGTTCTCAGAACAGTAACGTAGCATATGACTCTTTTTTTCTGCTTAGCCGTTTGGTAGACATAATATAACATAGTTTGATTTTGTTGAAAATATAGTCCATATGAATGATAGATGTCATTTAATTGCAGGAGGATTCAAGAGACTGTCCAGACTAACGCGGTGCGAAGGTCTAGCTGGGAGATAGGTGGCAGAAAGAAGTTGGGCAGTTTTGGGTGAAGGCCGAACTGAAACGGACGGGATCTCAAGGGGCGTGAGCAAAGTAGAAGGCAAAATCAAAAGCAACAAAGGCGCAGACCTGAAAGGTCTGTCAGTTACTCAGCGGATCATGAGTGCACGCGAAAAGGATAAAAAAGAGGGATATGAAATGTTTGAGGAACCAAAAGGTCACACATTTGGGGGGAACCCAAGTGGTCAACTGGTTTTAGTTTAAATATTGGAAAGTTAGAACTTATAGGGTCTTTTTTCCCTGGAAAGACTTGTAAACTATTGCTTGTAAGAGGAACTATTTTGTTTTACAACCAGAAAGTGCAACTTTTCCCTATTGGAGAAAGTTCTATGTGGAATGTATCAATGCATTTAAATGAGTGATGTTGAATGGGAATTATTTCATTTTCAACTGTGTTTCATTAGCTGTGAGAGTGTTCTAACTTCCTGAACCTATGTTCTTGTCTGAATGTTCTTCTGTATCCTTATGATGTTTTCCACTATGAGTAATGGGAGTTTTAACTGTTGATGAGCTCTCTTATCATGTATACTTTTATTCATGTTTATATGTTTGGTTATAAGAACAGCTATCTGCGATTTGCCATAACATATGGACAGTACTGCATTACTCATGAATTAATATCCAGCTCTCTAGAGATAACTTAGTTAGTTTTACTTTATTACTGTTTGTATGGTTTAGATGCTTCTGAGTTCTAAGACGAGAGGTAAGAACCTGCGCATCACTTTGTGAATACTCCTTGCATCCTTTATCACCCTGCATTTTTAAGTAGGCATGTGCATATCATATCTTAAGTCAAAAAATACAAAAAAAGACATACGGTGGACCGGGCCGCAACCGGTAAACCCTTTTGTTACTTGAACTACGGAAGCTGGACCGCAAACCGGACGGATTCCCTAAACCAAACAGTCATGGGATAGTTGGGAACGTTGACTGGGGAGAATCCCTTACTGTTGTTTCCTGTGAATTTCCAGGCCTCAACAGTTTCTGGTGCTAGAAGGAGGGCCTCTAGTGCATGGCTGGCCGAGGAAACCCGTTTTCCCGAGACTATTCCACCGGTAATAGTTCTGAAAGCATTGGATTTCATAATCTGATTCCGGAAGAAAGGAGTAGAGAACATTTGTTTTCTGTTGACAACGAGGTTGTTAATAATATGAGAAGACACACTAGGGCATACGTGAAGAATATTGGAGGATTGTCGATCATCCCTGAATTGCCTAGAAGAGAATATAAAATGAAAGATCGTCCTATATTGGAAGACTTAGTGTTGGTTGGGGATTGGGAAGAGCTAGTAGAGACATCCTTACAGGAAGTTGTACTGCCTTTGAATCAAGAAGGCTCAGATACTTCTCACAGTTCTCGTGCTTACACTCCTGTTTTCTCACCTCCTCACTCTCCACCCAGACTCATGGCAGGTGTCAACGCCAATCAACCACCCAACCCACCGAATCCACCACCTGCTTGGAGAGCTAGATCACCTTTAAACCTAACACCTCCGTTACATGATTTATTTCAATCCTTTGAAAAGATGTTGCCCAAATTCGACCCAAGTGAGAAGATACTAGTAGACGACCACCTGCAAAGTTTTTATCTGACAATAGAAGGGTCACTACTACATTTCGATCCAAAATCCGACGGCGCGTGGATTTCTCTTTTTAAACTTACCAAAAATCACAAGGATACATTTTTTTTTTGTAAATGTGGCCACAAGTGTCAGTGAAGCGACAACTATTCTCATAACCGTCGGTTAAGAGACGTCGTGTTGGTAAGTGTCGCTTAAGCGATGGATTAAGCGACGACAACTTCCCAAAATAGCCATTTTTTTATTATACATCCATTTTAGTCGTCGCTTAAGTGACGACAACTTCCCAAAATAGCCATTTTTTTTATTATACATCCATTTTAGTACCCAAATAGGGAGGGAATTTATGTGTCGGCCCTACTAAAACAAGGTTTTTATGAATTGAAAGTAGCGGAGACAGCTCAAGTAAACACGGTAGGAGCATAGGCCATAGAGACATGGATGGTGCAGTAGCAAAGTGGTTAACCCCGTTTGGAACCACCAGCAAAGGCAATGGAAACTAAGGCAGAGGAGGAATCGACAGAGCTAGCAGCGTGGCAAAGTTCTGAGTTCCCTTAAGCAAGCACCTAAAGTTTTTTGGTAAAAGTGAAATTGATGAAGAATTAGACACTATCTGATGAAGTTATAGGATCCTTTTTTAGTTTTAGAATTTTTGCAAGGTTTTAGGGCAGGATTTTTTGAGGTTTTTGTGAAGATGGCAGCTTCATGCTTTTGAATGGCGACTACCCAAGTGCTGCCTTCATTAGAAGCAACAACAGTAACAGCTTTAGGAGGAGGTTCAGCATGTCTGAAGGCTCCTTGTTCAAGGATTCATATGATGTCCTTGCCAACGGTTGCCCCTTGTCATTCAGGGATATCCCATGCTCGCCATGGGATTTCTTGTTTGACCCCTGTTTTGGGCAGGAGGCGGGTCCTAAGAATTAGATCATTGGCACAGGATTCACCAGTGGTGGCAGAAGTGGTAGAGGAGGCACAGGATATTCCTTTGGTGCAAGTAGAAGAAGAAGTGGAGGAGCCCCCCCCTGCATCAGGAGTTTCAGAAGGAAAAGAATCTGAAGAGCAATTGGGGGGAATTCAAGCGGTTCAGGAGGAAGAATCAGATGTAGCAATTGGTACAGAGAGCAAAGCAGAGCAATAGACAGTTGAAGACCAGGACTATCCTCCTCTTCCTAAGGGCACTAAACTATATGTGGGTAATATCCCCTTTGACGTTGATAGTGAAGGGCTTGCCAAAATGTTGACGAGAGTGGGCTTGTCGAGATGGTAGAGGTATTATCTAGTTACCTTTTCATTATTACAAATTTGGGTTTTGGAATGTATGTGCCTTTGTGTGTGTCTGTCAAGTGTTTTGATGCCGAATTTGAGTTGGCGAATATCAGGGCTCGAAAGTAACACAATGCTTATTAGACATATTTTTTTTTACTATGCTTTGGGAGGTCTAGACTAACCACCTGTGAATTTTCAAGCAGTGTTTTGTGGTGCTAAACAGTGTTTTTCTTTTTTGGAAATATATGTTTCTAATTGCACATACTGTTTGTATATGCTACTGCTTTTATCTTTATTTCAATGCTATACGCATGTGTGGCAAATGATCTCATTCTTTCATTTAGAATGAAGTTTAAGTTCAATATTTTTATATTAACTGTTATTATTTTAGGTTACCCTTTACAACCTTCCAAGTTCGTAGTTATATTCCAGTCATCTAAGCTTGGTAGCAAACAATTGTTTATTTTGGAGCAAATGATAACTCTCCAGTATCCAATAAATTTATATTAATTGTCTTAGGAGGCCAGAGGTCTTGATGTTGGACCTAGGATTGTACAAAAATTGGTTGGCCTCAGCAATAACAGGACATCCAATATTGTCAAACACATTGCATAAGAAGAAATTGCACATGTTGCAGTGGGTGTGTCTTGGGTTTTGACAGCATGCAGAAAGATGGGTTGCATGCCTGACAAGACATTTACAGGTCTGTATGGAAATATGAACCCCGATAGATACATCTGGAACATGAACTTCATAATACTTTACATGCCATGCCCCAATCATGCCTTTTCGTTGATCTACCCTTGTTCATCAACTTGCTTTTATGACATACATAATTTTGGTGTAGTATTGCACATTGCATGTTTGTTACAAAGTTGTTAGAGAAGCTTGATGTGGAGCTAAAAGGGCCATTTAACTATGAAGTAAGAGCAGAAGCTGGAATGCCTCATGATT